>CAJUYH010008704.1:0-14953 GCA_910591685.1 Galerucella tenella
TTGTGAAATATATAAAATTCATGTTTATTATTTATACAGAGTTCGGCAAAAGTCCGGTGTGTGGCGTATCAATGTTATATTTTTTCTTATAGAATATCTATATTTTATTGCATTTTGCCCCTAAAAAATATAATACTCTTTCACAATGGTTCCCTATACCTAAATACAGAGGGTTCCGAGTTATGCTGACTTTTTTAAAAATGTGAACATTTCGAAAAAAATTAATAACTCATTGATATAACAAATTCTAGCAAATATCCTCTTACATCTAAATAGTTGGACATTCGTTGAATGTATTCCACATCTGAGTACTAAATATTTCTTTACAGGGTGCTCAGAATTTTCAGTTTCATTATTAGATCCTTCAATGTGCAATATCAGGCTTACTTTAAGCGGAACACCCTGTATTTTAATAATTGATTATATTCAAAAAAATGTACTTTTTCGAATGGTATAAGCGTGTAATAATACTTGTTATACTTTCCGTGAAATTTACAATTTTCTTAAATTTAATGCTAGATTAATTTTAAAACATCTGCAATTCTCTCTAAATTTAAATGGCATAATTGTTGTAAGAAGCTTAATAGATCACGTTTCAAGCCTTCAGGAAATATAGGGTTCTGCTATCCTATACCGTGTGGTTAAAAAGATATATCCACTCTCACAGAAAAATCACCATCCACTTAGAGACATTTTATGAATTAACAAAAAACAAAAAGGTTTCACAAAAAACTAGTGTTTTGTTGAAGATTGGTTTAATTATTATTATTAAGAACATTAAAATACAGCATGAATAAAAACGTAACTAACCACAAATGTAATAAACCTTTTTGTTTTTTGTCATTTCATGAAATGTGGATAGTGATTTTTCTGTGATACTGGCCATATATTTTTAACCACTCGGTACAGGATAACAGAACCCCATATTTTCTGAAGGCTTTTAACGTGATCTATTTAGTTTTTCACAACAACTATGCCAAGATCATTATTTGAAATTAAGAGAGAATTACATGTTTCAAAATCAATCTATATAGCATAAAATTCAAGAAAATTGCAAATTTTACGAAAAGTATAATACCTAGGTATAGGACACGCTTATACCATTCAAAAGAGGACATTTTTTTGAATATAATCAATTATTAAAATACAGAGTGTTCTGTTTAAAATAAGCCTGATACTGCACATTGAATGATCTAGTAGTGACACTGAAAATTCTGAACACCCTGTAAAGAGATATTTAGTACTTAATCGTGGAATACATTCAAAGAATGTCCAACTATTTAGATGTAAGAGAATATTTGCTGGAATTTGTTATATCAATGAGTTATTGATTTTTTTCGAAATGTTCACATTTTAAAAAAAGTCAGTATAACTCAGAACCCTCTGTATTTAGGTACATGGAACCATTATGAAAGAGTATCATATTTCTTAGGGGCAATTAGAAAATGCAATAAAATATGGGGTGTTCCATAAGAAAAAATATAAATTTGATACGCCACACTTTACTGGAACACCCTGTATATTTCAAAATATTTTCAAATTATAGTTTGAAATGCAGTTAAATTTGTGGTATGAGAAGAATTTCCGAAAAAACTTATATTTGCTTCGATATTTGTCCGGTTCCGGACTTTTGCCGAACTCTGTATTTGAAAATGTAAGGTCTAGAAACTGTATAGACTTATTTTGTTCAATGTCTACTGTAAATTTGATATCTTCATGGATTGAGTTATTGTAAGTAATAAAGTTATCTAATTGTCTAGTTGTACAACTGTAAGTTTAATACAAAGTAGATTTTAACAAATTCAATTGATTTATTTCATCATTTAGTATGGATTCACGTGATTCAAGTGAAAGCCTCATCTATTCAAGTTTATGTTAATGTTTAGCACAATGTTATTGCTTCTATTAAGGTGATAAAAACATTGAGCACTCTGTATGAAATTAACGATGAAACCCATTATACATGTTTAAAGGATTTTTTCGTTCTTTAAATTGAATGATGAGTCGCCCACAAGAATATTTCATATTACTTTGGAACCTCCCTGTATTGTTGAAAACAGCAGTCTACTGTATCTAGGACCGTAATGGTTCAAGGATTGGCCGAACCATATGATCGTTATATATTTATTAATGCAATCTCTGTCTCTATTTTGTATGTGCATTTCCCAAGTGCAACGTTTGTCGATTTATAAAAGTATTTTTTTATTGAAAGCGATAACAAGTAACGATTCTTTATCCAAAGCACTCGAACTGTATCTTTCGATTACAAAATTATTCTTAGAAAATTCTACAGTGCTACATCTGTGAAGCCCTTGCAGAATCTCGAAACTTTACCGAATTTAATTAAACTCCAAATTACCCCATAGATAAAATTGTATTGTAACCACGAAATTTATGCGTAAGTTTGAAATTAAATCCTCACTTACCGTAACTCTAATTTTAAACGTCCACTTCTGCTTTATTGTCAAGAACAGCCATATAACAATCCAGAAAAATAAGTGCATGATACCCCCGATGATGCAAATTAGGGTGACATCGTCTAAACTACCCCTGTAGACGACAGTGTAATCGTGGATGAGAGGAGCATTACAAATTCCTATGGAAAGAAGAACGCATAGGGCGGCACAGTGGGTGAAGTAGCTCCACAAATTACCCCCAGTACCCTCATCTTTTAGGGTAATTATTTTACTTTCGCGTTGGTGGTTGAGAAAAGTATTGAATCTGAAAAAAAATTGAAATGTCAGTAGGGTTGATAAATTTAACTGGAAAAAATTCACGAATCACGACAAGCGATACTCCAGCTCTCGGCAAAAATTTGAAGGTTACTCTACGGTAATACCTTTTTATTCGCGTTTTTGGCTTAATAAATATCATCTTATATAACAATCCATTAGTATCAAGTTATTCATAATAAAACTCGATTAAGGCCAACTCGTGCTGACCTTAGTTCATTGTATCTAAATAATGCATTGAGCTGGAATATAAAATATAAGCGACAATTTCAATTAATGAATCATTTGCCCAATGCATAACTTCTCTTGTATGGGTTTGTATATGAAGATAGTGGATAAAAATTCTTCATATATATAACTTTATTCCAAGTATTTACTGAATAATTACGTATGCGTTATTCAAATATTTGATTTATTTTCACTGGACTACGCCACTGAGTATAAATCAGAAAGACGAATTGAAAATTGCTTTTAGAATTTTCTTGGATCATCGTACTTTCAGACATATTTGATGAAATTCCTAATTCTTATTGGAGAGGCTGTAATTTGTAGGAGAAAAAGATTACAAAATACAATTTGGGATACAGATAAGAATTTCTTCATTGGAATTTGCTTAATGCTAATTAAATAAATAGATAACATCAAATTGATTGGAGATGAATTCATTCAACATAAATAAAACAATTTTTTTTTATATAATCGATGTTGGAATTGTATTTTTTAACTTAAAGAAATGCAGACGGAATTTCCGCAGTTTTCAGCTTGTTTCACATTGTTTTTCTTCGATTCTCACACGAAATAGCTTTTCAAGTGTCATTTTCATCATTTAAAACGAAACGAGTCTTTTAAAAAAAGACAAAAAAGCGAGTAGCCATCAGATAAGCTCTTGCTTTCCAAAAATAACCTAATGGATATTATTTGATGGTTTGTCCCAAAATCTTTCCAGCACGATGACTTTAGTTGTTGGAGCGCAGTAACCTTTAAAAAATAACTATTCTCAGAATCAAGCCATAACAAAGATATTGTACAAATGCATAAATATTCTCCTAATATCTTGACTGACGTTATTATGTTATACAAAGTCTTGTTAAACCGCTACCGACTCTGTAATTTCACTATTTGCTAAAACTACATGTGATATTTGAAGTAGGAAATGAAATAATCAACTCGAGACCGTGTGTGTGTCTGTGTTTACATTACATAAAAGCTGCGAGTTGGTTTGACTTTTATTTTACCGCCAATTCATTCGAAACTTATCTGATAATCAAACAAATTAAAACGAGTGAAAAATGATTATTTAACCAGTTGTGCACTGTGGTAAATGTGAAGACTTCTCAAATGGAAATTTCCTTTAACCGATTTGACTTTATTAACTTGTGAAATTCAATTCCTGGCACTTTATTCCTTTGAAAAATTCATTTGTTAGGATCTCATAACAGTATATTTATCTCATCAACTGTCAATAATACATTTTTAATCGAAAAAATAACTGCTATGTAGGTACGTAATCAATTGATTTTCCAAGATTCCTGGTCGTAATCCTAATCATTGATTGATGTTTTTTGATAAACAAAAAGTCCAACCCTTCATCTTCAATTGCTCTGTCTTTTAAAAACCATTGCTTTCCAACAACGCACCTAACAGAACAGTTTTTGTCTAATACTCAATTTGTAAATCTGGAGATTTCGATATTTTTTTATGAACAGGACAACGTATATCGTATACTGAATGATGATAGCATCGTTTGAGCTTAGTTTATTCCGTAAACTAAATATAGAGAATAGTGAGACAGTGTAAAGTCAGCAAGAGACAAAGTTGTTATGTCAGCTTCATCAATGTCATTTCATTCGATATAAGGGCCTTATTCTGTATGGAATTGATAAGTGCTTTATTGGTATAAATTCCCATGACCCCTTTTCAAACGAATGTGAACGTCTCACGAATTAGCCCTCGGGAGCTGGGAGTTTTTAACGGTAACGGTGAGGAATTTATAGAAAATCTGCATCTTTTTCGGTGAAAGATAGCAAATCGGACAAAAGAGATAATAAAGGGAAATTGACTAAGTCTTTAAAATCCTATTTAGATAAGAAAGACGATAATGAAGGAGAGGCTGTGAATATTTAAATCGGCTTTTTCAGTTAGAAACTTGAATATAATCGTCTTCAATGAAGAAAGTTTTTGCAATATTAAGTAATATCAACTGTTATCGCCATAAAAATTCAGGGTGGCGAATATATTCTTATCAAAAATAAGAAACCTTCAAGAGTGCTATAAACTTTTAAAAGATGGTCGCATTTTGACGTTAGCTGTGTCGTTCTGAAGGATTAGGTCCTTAGATTTGAAATAAATAAGTCACATCAGATTATATATCACAAGGGGGGAAAGCATATGGTCTCCGAGCACATTGATATAACTGAGACATTACTAGTTGCACCCATATTTCACATGATTTTTCATAGCATGACACGTGAACCAACTAAATTAAGAAATACGTATCCATATACTCTGCTTGTATAAGAACTTACAAGGACTCAGGCAGACGCACTTTGGAGTGGAAATAATACAACTACTCAAAATCTCCCCTGTCAAACTAGTTTTCTATATAAAAGACAAAAAGCTTCTGAAATGGAGGTAGATAACATGGAAAATAGTACAAATAATTAGTTCAAGTTACTGGGCTAAGCACAAACCAAATGAATGATTGGATGAATACTCATAATTAAAAAAATCCAACAGTTCAGTAACAAATCCTACGTGAACTATTATATTATAATTATTTTTGGCGCCTCTATCCCCTCCCAAAAGTTTGGTACGAGCTTCTGGGATACCCTGTATATATCGATCTCAACACACAACTTAATACTAGTATAAAACGCTCCAAATGCGTTCCCTCAACCTCCTTCTTCGAGCAGTATAAATAAGTTTCCTGATAAAAATATATTTACCCTCAGATATTTGATTAATAACTTATCATGATATTGACATTTAATAGTTCGGTTTCATTTTCTCAACAACTGTAGCGTTAATAATATCTTTAGTCTCAAGGGTTTCCAGCAGGCGGTAACCATATAAGGTTAATATAATGAAAGAACCCCTATTGGTCTCGTTAATCGATGGAAAGCAATTCATGTAATAAACCGGCATCTTAATCGACTTTTTTTGGCATAGCTAGTGGCTTGTCAGTCAATCGCATAGACAGGAAAATGATATTTCTCAATAAGCCTTTGGGATTTTGTGGAAATTATATAATATAGAAAATAAATAACTTTTATTAAGGATAACAGATTTTATATTATTATACCGCCCTACAAAGTTTTTGGAAGATATTTTTCAAAAAACAATGACCATTCAACAACGAAGAAACAACTACTTCTTGGGATATATGCCTCGACAGATATTGAATTATACTTCTAAGTTTTTAACATTTCCTTCACTTGAGGATATGTATGTATGTATGTATGTATGTGTGTTTTTTGGGGTGACATTCACTGAGACCTAAAAGATCTATTGTGCCCCCTTACTTCTACTTAGTTTCTGAGGAGAGTCTCAGAAACTAGTAGTTCCTTTAGTTCTATTTCCCGGAGGAATTTTAGGATGTCTGCAGGCTTCAACTTAGGCAAATGTTCCTCTTCTATCCAGTAATCTCCCAGGTGCTGTGCTCTAGGATTCTGAAGTGCTGTGCAGTTGGAAAGTATGTGGATGGAGGTTTCTTCTTCCATTCCACAAAATCTGCATTCTTCTTTCTCCACTATTTTGAGCCTTTTCAGGTGCCCATTCAGGCGACAATGTCCCGTTAGGATCCCTGTTAAAACTCTTAGCTCAGTTTTACTTTAACTTATGCATTCTTTTGATCTCAACAGGTTGTAGTCACCCAGAAGAGTCTTCGCTCGTCTCTGCTATTCTTGTGGTGAGCAGCTCCGACATCCATTTGGATGTTGTGCTGTCTACACCTCTTCTGTTCAATGCTCTTCTGACTGCCTCATGTGGAGTATTGTCAATAGCTCCTTCTATGTTCAAGAATGCACATACTACAGTTTCTTGGTTGTCTAGAGCACCTCGGATATCCTCCGTCAGTTGTACCAGTGCAGTCTCCGTAGATCTGCCTGCCCGGTAAGCATGCTGACATGGGTGGAGAGGTAGTCTCTCTAGGATTTCCGTTCTAATATGGTTATCAATAGCCTTTTCCATCGTTTTGAGTACAAACGATGTTAGACTAATTGGTCTAAAGGATTTGGGGTTTGTTGTGTCCCTTTTTCCAGTTTTTGGAATGAAGGTTACTATTGCCCTTCTCCATGCTTCAGGTATATAACCCAGTTGGATATGTATCTACCGATGTGATTCCAGTGTCGTCTTCGATCTAGGATTATGCTCTCAATGCTCTTGGACGAAGATTATATACATTGTACTGATGAGGCGCAAATACACCAAAACCGGTCTACATCTGATGCCCCTTCCAATTGCAAACCAGAATAGTTGTTTATATCTTCTAAATATACCAACCCTATTTTTTGGTTTTAGCCAAAGTTTGAGGCAATTTGAAATTTACATGTCAAAGTTTATTGTTTGAAAAAAAATGAGCCAGACGATTTAGACGGGTTTTCAACCATGCCAGGCGCGTGCAAAAATATTTTGCAAAAACATATATTGAAGGCAACTTGAAATGTTGAAAGGGTATTAGTTCTGATTAAAAAATCAGATTATAAAAAAGACACATCATTTTGGTGTGACTTTTTGTCTTTTTTTGCAAGAAAGAGAGAGAGCGGTTATCGGCAGCTGAATATGAAGAAAGTTCCAGTTCTGACGATGAATAAGTTAAATTCATATTTGTGTACTAATGGTAATTCTTCAATTGTATAACTTCATTTTATCTGAATAAAACTGATTTTGTGATTTTATATTTATGTACTCATTTCTTTTTCAATACGTTAGCATTTAGATATTTTATAAAAAAAATATATATAATTAAAATGCCAATCCAAAAAGCAGTTTTTTGAATTTAGAGAGCAATGACAAAAATATTAGTCCTTTAAAATATTTTTAAAACCAAAGCTTTCAAGATTTTCAAAAAAATATTTCACATGATCTTTTGGAAGATTTTCGCACTAATATCAAATATTAAGATAATTCATTAGATTTAGAATTGACAACAGAACATCACCTAAGAAGCAGAAAGTCCTACCATAATGATTTGTTTCTTTTATAATCTCATTCTGTGGCTTAAAATAATACCTATCGAAATTTCAAGCTGCATCGAATAAATCTTTCATATTTTTTTTTGCAAAATATTTTTTCACTTGTCTGGCAAGGTTGGCAACCTGGCTTATTTGAACTATTAACGTGTAACGTCGAAATTGATTAAAATTTCCAAAATATATATAATTTAGTAGATTGTTTTCTAACTAGCCGTCAAGACTACCCTTTACTTCTTTATATATACAGGGTGCGCCAATTATTTCCACTCGATCTCTAGCACCGAAACTAAAAGAGGTATCAACAAGATTTCTTGTAGGTTTATACGGTGTCACTCGGACTACAATTGTAAAATATTTTGATGTATACAGGGTGGCTAATTTTTGTGGAATGAAAATTAATTTGGTTTTTTTAAATTGAACACCCTGTATACGATTATGTCTTCCGATTCTACTTAATATTAGCTTTACGGTAGTTTTTTGAATTTGTAAATCCGACGCGGCGTTGACAAGTTATTCCTATTATAAGCAGATTTAATGAAAAAACAGCACTTCAGAAATATTAGCACAATAATCACATTTTTTTAAAAATTCCTCCAAAAGGCTACTATGATGTAAATGAAACATACACCTACCACAATAATTACCCAACATCTTCACCTGTTGCACAGGGTGTTTGCCGATGGCGTGCAAATAGTCTAGTTTTCAAATTTCAATAACTTAATTTTTTCAAATGGGACACCCTGTATATTTTTCTTCAGTTAGAAACTCTCCTTAATACACATTAAAAAAATATAGGGTTTTGGACATCTAACTTTACTATTTACTTTAATAATTGACGTTAAATGAGAAATAACATATTTTACACAATTTTTAATAAGAAAACAAGTTATCTATGAAAATGACAGTAGGTATATTTTGTTGTAGCATTAATTGTCAACATAAAATTTTGTATTATATCACGTCTACTATATTTAATCGGTATTAGGTATAAAAAATGGATTATAATAAGAATTATAGTTCTTTTTTTATATTTTCTTGGGAAATTAAACCACAATATTTTTGAATTCTTTATTTCAACGTTCAAGAAAATATTGATATGATATGGATACTGGGTGAATGTCAAAAAAATGCGTTTCTTGCTAGTAGGGTCTATCGTCAAAGATACCCAGAAAGACGTCATCCACAAAAGGATAATTTAGAGAATTTAAAGAATAGATTTGATAGAACGGGAACCGTCAAGTATGAAAAACATTCACGTGATGCTACAGCTGTTACTGTTGACAACGAATATAAAGTAATGATCAGTATAGTTGAAGATCCCAATGTAAGCACAAGGCAATTAAGCAATCAGTTAGATATTTCCAATACCACAATTAGACGCATAATAAAGAAGAATAAATATCACCCTTACCATATCCAGCTTCACCAAGAATTGTTACCGCGGGATTTCGCGCGTAGAGAAGAATACTGTAGATGGTTAATAAACAAGATAAATACATAGCGTAACTTTTTAAACAAAGTTTTATTCTCCGACGAAGCCACATTTCATAAGAACGGTTGTGTAAATAGACACAACTTCCATTATTATTCGGACCACAATGAACATTTATTTAGAACCACATCACAGTATCGATGGTCTTTGAATGTGTGGGCGGGAATAATAGGTGATTATGTAATTGGTCCCTATTTCTTTGATGGGACTGTAAATGGAGCTGCTTTTTTAAATTTTTTAGAACTTGATTTTAGAAACCTTTTGCAAAATGTGCCTCAAAATTATCGCAACGGAATGTGGTTTCAATTAGATGGTGCCACACCACACTACCAATTATTAAATGTTCGCAATTGGTTAAATAGGGAATTTCAGGATCGTTGGATAGGAAGGGCAGGACCTACAAATTGGCCTGCTAGATCGCCGGGCCTTACACCTTGCGATTTTTTCTTGTGGGGTTTTATTAAAAATATTGTTTACAAAGAAGAGGTTACCACAAAACAAAATATGAAAGACAGAATTACTGCAGCATTTAGACAGGTGACCCCTGCAATGCTAAGAGCTGTGCGTAAATCAATGAAAGAAAGGGCAAGAAAATGTATAAATGAAAATGGAAGACATTTTGAACACCTATTATAAATTTTAACTTTCAATATTGTAGTTTTCTTACGATTAAACTTTGTAAAATTTTGTACTTATTAAAAATTGTGTAAAATATGTTATTTCTCATTTAACGTCAATTATTAAAGTAAATAGTAAAGTTAGATGTCCAAAACCCTATATTTTTTAATGTGTATTAAGGAGAGCTTCTAACTGAAGAAAAATATACAGGGTGTCCCATTTGAAAAAATTAAGTTATTGCAATTTGAAAACTAGACTATTTGCACGCCATCGGCAAACACCCTGTGCAACAGGTGAAGATGTTGGGTAATTATTGTGGTAGGTGTATGTTTCATTTACATCATAGTAGCCTTTTGGAGGAATTTTTGAAAAAATGTGTTTATTGTGCTAATATTTCTGAAGTGCTGTTTTTTCATTAAATCTGCTTATACTAGGAATAACTTGTCAACGCCGCGTCGGATTTACAAATTCAAAAAACTACCGTAAAGCTAATATTTAGTAGAATCAGAAGACATAATCGTATACAGGGTGTTCAATTTAAAAAAAACAAATTAATTTTCATTCCACAAAAATTAGCCACCCTGTATACATCAAAATATTTTACAATTGTAGTCCGAGTGACACCGTATAAACCTACAAGAAATCTTGTTGATACCTCTTTTAGTTTCGGTGCTAAAGATCGAGTGGAAATAATTGGCGCACCCTGTATATATATATACATCCTGGTATCTATTGTGCGTCCGTACAAGGAAATGTATTTGTGCGTCCTCTCGAAAGACAATGTTTTTAAATATTTTGGTTGTGTATATTTAATCTTTTGGGCATCTAGAGCAGCACTGTCGGTTTAAATTAGTCTATATATATATATAAAAAAATCATGCATTTTTGACATTCCAAAGTACTTCTAGCCCCTCCCAGCCGTAAGTATTTGAACTTCCAACATATACGTTTTTGTCTGATTTGCATTTAATCATACATCCATGCAAGGTTGCCAATTTTTTCACAAAAGTATACACGATTTATTTCATTGAAACCCCCTTCTGCGTCCGTTCAGATAATATAATTTAAAACTATTATATAGATTATGTCCATATACATAGCATATAAAAGTATGTAGTGATCTACCTTAAAATGTAGTTGATTAATGAGTATAAATTATCCAATTTTTGGTTAATTTAATCAATAACAGGCAATTCATTGATTATAAAAACTTTATAAAAATAATAATATATAATAGGATCAGATAGAAAGCCGCTACGAAAAAAAAATCTGAAGCTTTTCCATTATTATAATCCAACAAACATTTTGATCTCTTTCCACATACAACTCTCAAACAAAAAAAAATATTGAAGATTCCAACAAGAATTATAATACTTTTAGTTTCAAAATGGAATAAAAACATCGAATTTCATTATCGAATGTTTCCTGAGTATACAAGGTGAACAGTATGTTATTTAAAAATTAGGGAAATAATATATCTTGATAAAGTGGTAAAACTCACTATTGCTACGAAACTATGAGACGCTAAGGTGAACAATATCGGCCAAAACTGGACAGTTTTTCCACTGTTATTTAGTATATAGGGGGAAACAGAGATTTCGGGTTTCATAGCTACAAAAAATAATTTACAACAATAAGTCAACTTTCGAAAAATCAAATAGTTGGCTTATTATGAACCACCTAAAAATAATGGTATAGTTGAAATAATACCCTTCTTGGTGTGCGTCATCGATTGTTAATCTCCTTCTATCACATTACGTAGGAAGAAATGGAAAAAAAGGCAGGTCTGTGATTAATCCTAATAAAAAAATCACAATAATCAACCATTTGAATGTTTTACAAACGTTAACCCTAATCTTTGAATTACAAAAATTTGATTGGTTGATGTCTAGATTACGCGCCATTGCAACCTATCAATCGCGAGGTTAAAATACTATGAAGGCGTAACTTTCGTAGCGGCAATGTGTCTTACGTCTTTTTCTACTGTCACACTGACAGTTCTTGTCAGGTGTGTACTTTGTTGCTTACGGTCAATTATTATTTATGAGAAGTGAATATTAATCTTATTGTTATAATTATCTAAATAATACAAAAATATGCCTAGATACACGAAAAAACATCAGCATTTTGAAAGTTCTGAAGTATTTTCAGTTAGAAAAAGAAGCTGGTATTTATTGATTTCATAACCTTTTCGAATTTGGCTAAATACGATCCTGATGATTTTATTTATCAAATTTAAGGTTAGCTATATGTCAAAATAGCAAATAAAATAAACGACATGCCGAAAACCCGGATATACGTCACAATCGATGACGCACACCAAGAAGGGTATTATTTTAACAATATCCAATATAAAGCTATTTAATGGTAATGAATGAATGAATGGAAATAGCTTGTCATTTCAAATTAAAAGTTTAAATAAGCTGTTATTGAAGGAATTTTATAGTAGTTTAACCTTCTATGGACAGGAAGAAACATCTTTTTGAAAATGGTAGTAGATGTTTTACAAGAGGATTTCAGTGATAATTTTTTACTGGATATAGTAAAATAAGCTAAAAAAAGCGCTATCCCAATAAAAACCGTTCCTGGAACGTGCACTTCACTGGATTCCATATCGTTAGAATGTCATAAAATAAAATATTTTATTTCACATTTTACCAGAGGTGTGATCTACTATGAATGGACCTTAATAAAATTTGACAACAAAGTTATGTAGTCTTAAACTTCAAAATATTATTGATTGTCTAGTTGTCATATTTTTTCGTTGTGTCAGATAGGGACCAAAAATTATTTTATTAATTTTATTACTAGTTAATCTTGACGTCGAAATAAAAAATAAAAAACAATATTGTGGTTTGATTCCCAAAAGAATAAGAGAGAAAAACAATCTATTTGAAATAAGAAAAATTGAATTCCATGTTAATACGTATAAAAACAAAAGGGTTCAATAAAACTATAATTCAAACCACAATATACCCTTTTGTTTGGATTCTAACCACATTTGATATGGAAGAACTCTTGGAGTTAATACGTATAAGATTTACAACCCTCAAATTGACAAAAATAACAATTTTCAAACCAAGATATAGAACTTGGAAATAAAATTTAAAAAATAGGTATTATTCAAAAAATTTTAATAATTTGTTATCACTTGTTCAATCAATCATATAGTTTGCACTCTTCAATGTAAATGCCTTTTATATATAGTATATTACATAACCTGTGCGGAAAGTGCCGAGTGCGACAAACACATGAGTGTGAAAAATCACTTTCGAACGAGTAATGTACAGTATTTTTCCTACGATCACGTGATAATTTCACCAAATAATGTGTAATCAACATCTGACATATTAATACACAAAATGTTTCAATTAAAGTCAACATGATTGATTTCAAAATTAACAATAAGTATCATTAGTAACAAAAATTCAAGTAGTTATAGGTAGGTTATTACAATTATTAATTGGTTGGATAATTATAGATATTGAAAGTGAAATTATTATTACATTTTCCCGAGCATTTTCCGGCTATTATAAGAGATGGTTTGGATTAGTTGGTACAACATCGGACTTCTGACGGAGAGTACGCGGGTTCGATCCTCGACCACGTCCTAATTTTTTTTTAATAATGAAAATGAAAAAATTTCACTTTTCAAATAGATCGCTTGAAATTTAGATATTACATAGGTAAATCTAAATGAAAAAATTATATATTTGACAGCTTGCCAGTGGTCAATCTTAATAAAAATTATACATTTGACTGATTATCCGCATGCGTGCGGAAAGTAATTTGCACGCTAGTTTGATATAAGCCCTTTCCGAGGTACTGAGTGCGATATACGTTACTTTTCTATGCGGTCGTAGGAAAAAGCTTTTTTCTTATCAATGCGAGTTCCGGGGGAAAGGTTGTGAGTCATCTCATCCTGTACCTACAGATAACCATGAATAACTTCAGGACGGAACCCTAAAGAAGTTAAAGCTTTGGAAAAGGCATTTGCATCAAACTTGACAACCAAAAAATACTCTTCAGCACAACAACAACAGAGTATTTATCGAGAAACATAATCTAAATAGAACCGCTGTTAATGTAAAATCTTATTAAACTGATTAATAAATAATACCTTATTTCCTACAACCACTATGCAAAACAAATTTTCATACGAAAAGCAGGCCTTTTTTTAATTCTTTCGATAAACGTTGGAAAAGTAATACGAAAAGTACACGCTATGGCACTTTTCCGCACCCAAATGTCAAACAAAGCTACCTATGACCGGTCAACTTTTTTTGACAATTCAACCTAATAGCGAATTTCTTATTGGTGTACAATTTTTAAATTTTTATCATTAACCTGTCAAGCATTATTTTAGAAATTAAAATCAAGATCAAAATAATAATAGTATGATAATAATATAAAATTGTTCAAATATTACAATTAATTATACATTCATTTTTTCTATTTATTTCCATATTATAAGTCCTTCCTGTTCAAAGTTTAAATAAAATGGCTATATAAATTACTGTATTTCTTTCAATAATAAATGTGGTTGGAGAAAAGATATTGTGTACAACTTGTACGCAAATCACTTTATCCACTCACTAGATTTGAAAATTCACATACCTTCCAACTTTTGTTGAAAATATGAAAACAAATGTCCGCATACGTGGAAATTTATATTAAAAATCTGGCATGTGGATAAAGAGGTGTCTTTATCACCTCCGGTTATGTGGCAACGCTGTCGGAGGCGTCAAAGATAACAAGATATATAATTTTTGGAGGTGGCATAGTACTTTCTGTGTTTCATATATATGAGTATATATGACCTATTGAAAACTAAAATATATTTACCCCTCTCAAGGGATCCGGATTCGTCATCACTTCATCACCCCATATATAATTTTTTTTTCGATGTAGGCCAATGG
>CAJUYH010008705.1:0-14953 GCA_910591685.1 Galerucella tenella
GGTGATATCCATTCTTGGTTATTTCTCAGATCTATTTTGCAATTTTTAATGAAAATACAAGCTATGAAAAAATGATTCCTATGTGTGTCTTGTAGAAGGGCTACAGCTTTTAACGGTCGTTTTGTTTTTAAAAAGAACGTCCATTCGTGAAGACTGTTTTTTGAAGATACTGTTACAGATAGGGGACATGAACACTGATCTTCTACTTCTTCAACTTTAGTACACATCAAAGCATTCGGATTCGAAGACTGTGACCATTTTTCGAGGATTTCTTCGGTATAGGATTTACCTAAAGAAAAAAACGGATTTAAATAAAAGTAACATAGCCGATATATCTCAATAAGTTTTCAAAAATACGCCAAAAATAAAATCACAGTTTTTGTATTACACCTCAAAGTCAAAATTTAATACATTCTTGAAAAGTTGTCATGGTAAATGGTTTGAAAATTGCAAATTTAAAGTGAAGCAGTGTTCAAATACTGGATGGTTATTTCAAATGGTTCTAATATCGGGATCTTGGAAATAATATACAAAGTAGGTAAAATAGGATAAAAGACAATTCGCATTGACAAATTTAATATATGGGCCGTTTTCAATACATTGGCCAAAAACCAAATTTATTTACATGTCAAAAACAATTGAATCAAATACCCTTGTCTTAGATACTGGCTGAATGGACATGGATTTCCAAGTGCCAAAAACAGAAAAAAAAGTTGAGAGGTGTCAAGGGACACCCGGATGGAACGAAGTTCCTTTCGATTAATTAGTGAAGGAATTGTACATATACTATACATACACACACCGAAAATGTATATATATATATATATATATATATATATATACATATAGTTACAGTTATAGTAGATATTTGCCGAATGATAATGTACAAGGACAGGAATATTGGGGAAGCGGCAAAATTGTAAAAAGAGTACTCTTTACACTAATTTCCAAGCGTTCGGAATATCTTTATTTCCATTTTCAAGGATAGTATTTGAGATTGTATTACAAAAGTTGTTTTATATGGTAAACACATCTAACAATAATTTTGATTTGAATTTTTTTAAAAAATAAATGTCTAAATGATGTCAAACAAAATCGTTTGCTTATAGAATAAGAACTAGTATAAAATTATAACTGTTATAACTATCCTATATCTAAAAATATCAAGATTGGTTAGATTATCTTCTTTTTTAAAATTTGTTTGATGTTTTTTATTAACCTCAAATGTTTGAAACAGACGAATTTGAAATTTTATGACACTCATGCTTCCTATTAATTAATTTATTAAAATTCATCCATTATTATTATTATTTTTTATTATTTATTATTTACAAAAAACCTGTATACACTCAACAAAAATAATCGTCGCGACACCTCACTGTTCAATGCGAAATAGAAATGAAAATATCTGGCTTGCTTTCTATAAGAGAGAAAGATACAGACAGAGAAACATGCGACGCCGCACAGCTTACAATAGCTTCCTATATCAAAAAGTGTCGTGACAACTTTTCGTAAGAATTTTATCCGTCTAGCCTCCTATAAAAAAAAGGTAGAACGTGTCGCGGGACACACGGTAGGAACTTTAGTTCCTTTTAAGCAAAAATTATGTAATACATCTGACGTTATAGATAAACAATTTGCATATTCCTCGGTGGTCGAGTAGTAAGCAAACCAGACTAGACCCGGGTTCGATTCCCCGTGAAGAAGTTTTTTTTAATTGTTAATTTAATTTTTAATAATTGTTCTGCTTGATATTAATAACGACAACAGGTAGACGTTTGAAATATTTAGCAGAATATTCATTATTATAGATAATGGTACGGTACCCTTCATGAGGGAGTCCGACAGTTTATAGAAATTTTTATTTTCTAGAATTTTTCTTGAGTGGGTCGTAGAAAAAATATGCTGTTCGACTCGTGTGGATTGTCCATATCGCACTTGAACTACGTCCTCGTGCGATATGGCCATCATATCCACACTAGTTGCACAAACTAATATTTCTATCAAAATATGCCCTTTTACATTTAAAAACAAGCTGCCAAATGTCAAATAAATTTATCCATCCATTTTAGAGTTAACGAATTAACATTCAAGTTTTCAAAATTTCAACACCCTGTATTTCGAAAAGTAAATGTGCTAGACCCCTTAATCCTCACATCATTTTGTCCAATTTTACGAGAGGAATCTACATGCAAACGTTGTAATTACCCTTAACGTTCGAGATGCTTATACCATTTTTTGCGCGATCGTATTGAAATATATTCCAAATAAAATAATTTAAATTTCTTCGAAATGAACGAAATGTCAAAAGTGACATTTATACTTCTTGTTCAGTTTAAAATATAATATTTTGCATTTTGGTGAAATTGTTTTTATGCTATTTATTACTTTTCGACGTCTGAACGGTAAGTAAATCACCTACCGACGTGTTAAACTTAGAAACCAGTAAACACAACCTACCGTCCTGACAACCGATGCTGTAAATAAACAAAAAAGATCAATCGCGCAAAAAAAATTATGGAAATAATAGTAAAAATTTATCCGAACAAATTCAAGTAGATCACCAGCACTGCGAATACCAGCTTTGCATAGAATTTTAATATAGCATCGGTGGGTGGTTCAGTGGTAGAATGCTCGCCTTCCACGCGGACGGCCCGGTTTCGATTCCCAGCCGAAGCATATGAATCGCTGCTTCGTAAACGAGAGAGACTCAGGAGAGAGCACACTCACGCAAGCAAGGCACATAACGAAGCAACGTAACATAACGTAACGTAACCGTCAGATCTTTTGCGTCGCGACCCCTGGTCGCTCAAACATAACCTGACGTAAAGAACTAAAGTTCCAATAAAATAAAAAGGAAATAAATGAACAGGTTGTATTTTAAATAACTTATACGCCAATTTTTATTATTGCACTGTTGGATTCACCTCTACAAGAGTATTACAAAAGATGTATAACACATAGGTGGAAAGTCAATCAGTTGGAAGTTACGTATAATTCCAATTTACTAATAGTAACATTTTAATTTGTAACAAATCAGCAAAACCATACAACAAATCTAAATTATGTTATAAGGTGCTCAAATTGACTATAGATGCTGGCTGAGCGGCATGAATTTTTGTTTTCAGATACCCCCTTAAAAGAGTCTATGAGGGTTGAATCGGGTGACCTAGGTGGCCATTCCAACATTGCTCCTCACCATTCCAGTTTCCCACAATAAAATATGGTTCCCAAAAATGCAAATCTTGCAAATTTATGTAACCGGCTAATTGATATATTTATAACTATGTTGTGGATCCGAGTTTGTTATTGATTCATTTTATTTCATAATTAAAGATTCCAAATAATGAGGGTTGAAACAATTAATTTATTAAATATAATACTTGTTAGTATTGAAAAATGGTTACCCCATCACTTACTTACCAAATTATTGATACAGTCATAAATTTAGTTAGAGTTCTTTAAGCAAAGAAACACAACCACAACATTCTATGACCGAAATTCCAATTTAATCTAATCTGACGAACTCACACAGGTAGACTAAGCAACAGTCGACGCGTGACAGTTTGTACATTTTGGCTATCGTCGATTGTCAGAGTTCCAATCGAATGTTATGGGAATAGTAAAAGTAGTGATAATATAACAAAGATGGCGGATATAATAGACAATAAAAGTTGGTACCGTTATACAGGGTGTTTTGGTGCTTCCAAAAACCTATATTAAATGTTTCTTCTGCACTTTATAACCGAGATACAGGGTGTTTTATAAGTTTATCCCATTTCTTTCCAACCTCATTACTTCCCAGTTACCCTGTATATTATTTTGAAATTTGGTACACGTAATAACCATTACCTAGAAACTCCATCAAAACGATCTCCAAAAAGATAATGCAGATCCGGCTTAACAAAATTTTTTTTCAACAGTCTACTTTCCTAAAAACAACACCCTGTATATAGATTTTTTTAAATTGCTCTTCATAATTGGAAAGGCTATGAAAAATCGAATCTACTATTTCCTTAAAAAATTTACCGTCAAAGTAATATTTAATGCACGTTACGGAAATGAGCAACAAGAAGGAATGGGATCCAAATACCATTACCAGACTTGGAAAGAATGCCATTCAATGGTACACAGACGGCTCAAAAGCAATAGAAGGAACTGGGATAGGAGTGTTCGGGCCAGGAACCAAACACTCTGAAAGCTTGGGAGAAACCCCAAGTACCTTTCCACCTGAAATCCACATCATAAGAAAATGCGCTCAGTTCAAAATTGATAAAGGATACAGAAGGCTAAAGATCATCATAATGTCGGATAGTCAAGCAGCCATTAAGGCACTGAGCTCTTGTGTAATCAGTTCCAAAATGGTGTGGGAATGCCTAGAGAAACTCAATGAACTAGGCGAGAACAATATAGTCACCTTACTATGGATTCCAGGACACACTGGAATAGAAGGAAATGAAAAAGCAGATGAACTAGCAAAGAGGAGGACTGAAATACCTTTCTGGGGCCCGAACCCTTTTGCGGAATCAGCCCCAATGTAATATTGGAAGAAATAAGTAAAGCCGAGAAAAAGAGAAGATCTGGCCATTGGAAAGATCTAGTAGGGCTTATACAATCAAAGACTCTTCTGGGTGACTACAACCTGTTGAGATCAAAAGAATGCATAAGTCAAAGTAAAACTGCGCTAAGAGTTTTAACAGGGATCCTAACGGGACATTGTCGCCTGAATGGGCACCTGAAAAAGTTCATAATAGTGGAGGAAGAAGAATGCAGATTTTGTGGAATGGAAGAAGAAACCTCCATCCACATACTTTCCAACTGCACAGCACTCCAGAATCCTAGAGCACAGCACCTGGGAGATTACTGGATAGAAGAGGAACATTTGCCTAAGTTGAAGCCTGCAGACATCCTAAAATTCCTCCGGGAAATAGGACTAAAGGAACTACTAGTTTCTGATACTCTTTTCAGAAACTGAGTAGAAGTAAGGGGGCACAATAGATCTTTTAGGTCTCAGTGAATGTCACCCCAAAAATCACACATACACATACATACAATATTTAATGCATCTAGAGAAGCATCCTAGAAATTCAATTGAGTTTGTATGTTTACGAGTACAGACCACTAAAAAATGTGATTACAGGGTCGTACCTAGAAATACTCATTCAATATGTTTCGAATATTTCGAACACCCTGTGTAAGGATATGTATTTGAAAAATATGCACTTCTACATTTAAAATAACAAAAGTAAAATAAGGGAAATAAATTTATACTTCAAAAAACGGAGAGATTTTTATTAATTGACATAAAAAGGAAGAAGAAATTCTAAACAACCTAGTCCAAACCAAGCAAGTCCAATCTACAAAAATTGCAGTGTAAATATTATCACAAATGATATATAGCATAGAGTTTGAAGGAAAAAAAAACGAATACATATATGTAGGTACTAATGTTAATGAAAAAACGAGGAAGGAGGGTAAGGGCCACAAATGGTGGAACAAGTCTCTGGACTCGATACGTCAACATACCCGGCGCCTATTTAATAGGGCTAGGAAGACAAAGTCGGATCTGGATTGGGAGCAATACCGCCAGAAACGAAATGAGTACAAGAGTGCGGTCAGGTTGGCTCGAAGAGATGCCTGACGGGCCTTCTGTGAGGATATCGTCTCGGTACCTCAAATGTCAAGGCTGTGCCGGATCTTAACGAAATCACCGGACAGCGCTCTAGGCTGCATGGAAGTCGCACCGGGTGTTTTCACCGAAACCCCGGTGGATACCTTGCAGCATCTACTAGAGACACACTTCCCCGGTTGTGAGGGAATCGAGCGGGAGTGTCCTGACATGGGATATGTAGGTATACAGCGACCATGTAAAGAGGACTATCTTCTAGCAAAATAAATAGTCACATACGAGCGGAGTACTTCGGTCATTCAGACCATACAAGTCTCCGGGGAAAGACCAAATCTTCCCGGCTTTGCTTCAACAAGGCTGGGAGGCCGTTGGCACAATTCTGGTGCATATCTTTCGGGCCTGTTTGACACGCAGGTATGTTTCTGAACAGTGGAGGCAGGTGAAAGTCGTCTTCATACCCAAGCCGGGTCGTACCACATATACGGTGGCTAAATCCTTTAGACCCATTAGCCTAACATCCTTTGTGCTGAAAACACTGGAGAGGGTGGCTGATCGGTACATAAAGGAAAAGGTTGGGCTTAGGTATCCTTTGTACAACAACCAACATGCTTTTAGGTGTGGCAAGTCAACTGAAAGTGCCTTACACCAACTGGTAACTCAGGTGGAGAAGGCGCTGGAAAATGGGAGCTTTCTTGGATATACAAGGGGCGTTTGACAGCACCCCTGTAGGATCCATGTGTAGGGCTGCGGCAAACCATGGAATAGAGCCAATGATCACTCACTGGCTTGGGGCCATGTTGTGCGACCGTACAGTAGAGGCCACATGGAAAGACCATGTGGCAAAAGTAATCGTCGCTAGGAGATGTCCGCAAGGGGGTGTTCTTTCGCCCACAATGTGGAACCTAGTCATTAACGAGCTAATAACCCTTTCAAACGGAGAGGGCTTTCTAACGATTGGGTATGCCGATGATATCGTTGTCCTTGTTGTTGGAAGGCACATTACCGTTCTCAGGGACCTCATGCAAAGGGCTCTGAATAGGGTACATGGGTGGTGTAACGAACACGGACTTGCAGTTAATCCTGCAAAGGCTGAGATAGTTGCTTTCACCAAAAAGAGAGGTATAAGACCTGAGGGTCTAAATCTTGATGGAATACCACTGCCGGTGGTTGAACAGGTGAAGTATCTAGGAGTGATCCTTGATAAATCACTGACATGGAAGGCTCATCTTGATAGTCGCCTAAGCAAGGTGACAAATACGTATTGGGCCTGTAGGAGAGCCATTGGTCCGAGGTGGGGACTGACCCCCAAAACGATCATATGGTTCTATAGAGTGATTATGCTGCCTATGCTCACATATGCGGCTCTGGTCTGGTGGCAGAGGGTAACCTTGGTCACGGCTAGATCGCAACTGAACGCCTTCAAAGGGTGGTCAGTTTGGGGGCAACTGGCTGCATGAGGACTACACCAACTGTTGCGATGGAGGTGATCCTTGGTCTTCGGCCTCTCCACCATGTGATCGAGGCTGAGGCGGGGAGGGCTTTCCTGCGCTTGAAACGGCTGGGATACGTGCGAACAGGGGAAAAGTGCAGGCACGTCAAGAAGCTCCGGCTCCTGGGAGATATTCCAGTTCTGGCTCGAGCGGCTGACGAATGCTTGCGCAAGTACTACTTCGCAACCCCATACAGGGCTATGATCCGGGACAGAGAATCCTGGGATAAAGAGACGAATACACAGCCTCGTGGGACTGTCTGGTTCACAGATGGCTCATGCTATGGTAACAGAGCAGGGGCTGGAATTTACTCCAGGAACCCAAGAGCACAGGTTTGTGTACCATTGGGTGAGGGTGTATCTGCATATCAGGCCGAGATATACGCTATCTTGGAATGTGCGCAGATAAACCTGGACAGAGATTATGTGGATCGACGCATAACCATATACTCCAACAGTCAGGCAGCAATTAAAGCCCTGAGTGGGTATACCAGCAACTCAGGACTTCCTAACGAATGTCGAGGACGACTTGCTAATCTTGCAAGGCGGAACATGGTGCGGCTAGAATGGATTCCAGTCCACTCTGGTTTTGAAGGCAACGAGATGGCGGATGCACTGGCTGCGGAAGGGGCGGCAGCTCCTTTCTGCGGCTCGGGCCCGACCCTGGGCCTAACAAAACAAAAAATACGCAAGGAGACGAAGAAGTGGCTGAGGAACCAGCACCTCGCTCATTGGAATGCTCTGCAGGGTCCTAGACAATCCAAACTTCTACTGAAGGGATGGACTGATGGACACGCCAGGGCAGCCACTGAACTACCAAGGAGTAGGTTGAGGAAGATAGCGGGACTCCTAACAGGGCACTGCTGTATGAGGAAGCACCTCCACAACTTAGGAGTAGAGGAAAGTTCCCTATGTAGGGGTTGCGGCATGACTGACGAAACGTCAGTCCATGTTCTCTTAGAGTGTCCACATTGGGCTGTATTACGCAGGCGAATCTTCGGAGTCACTGTCATGGCCCCTGGAGACACAAGCAGACATCCATTGAAAAAGGTTGTGGCTTTTATTGAAGGGCTCGGTTTCATGGATGTCTAGGTAGCAGGAATTGCACAATGGGCCCGCCAGTGGCCTCAGTGTCGAAACCTTGGCTTGAGTTGTCCAGGACAAGGCTCGCCTGCACATTTAGTAGTAGTAGTAGGTACTAATGTTAGTTCGATATGGTGATCGGAAACGTACTCATGATGGAGCCAATACTATTTACCCGATTTGAATCCTGAATTCCCTCTTATAAGTAAATCCTCAGTAACGACTTTGAAAAAAAAAAACTGGTAGTTTAGGATCGTCCAAGGACTGGTAGACAGAAATGAGCAACTGATAAAGATTAAACTTCAGAAGTTCGAGATTACCCTGAAGAATCTACAGATGAATTAGAAGCCCCTGAGATAAATAAAAACAAAGCAAATGTTAGTGTACCTAGCTTTCATTATGGAGTCATTTATTACTGTTAATGTGGTATTTCGATCTTCTACTGGTCAAAAATTCTCTGATTTTCTAAAAAATGCAGGTCCATGCATCCATGTATTGTAAAGACTAACTTAAGCTTATCCAATCGCTCAAACCTGATCTAATGGTAACTACATTTTATGCAAGTGACCCTTAGGCTATGACCTATTTGAACTAGTGGTTAATCTGACTAAGTTCTTTTGAGTTTTTAGGAGATTATACCGAAGAACAAAGACATTTACAGAAAAATACATTTTTTTATTAACCTCTAGACATTTTTTTCAACAAACATGACTTACCAAACAATTCTTTTTCTTTCGCTCTCTGCATTCGCATCTCTCTATACCTAAACCGTTCCCTCCATTCCATCAATTCTTCTTCTCCGTGTGCGCGTACACATTGCAATCCATAACGGCAACATCCGGCTTCCCTCCAATTGTCGCATGGCAGATATGCGTCTGAGGTAACTCCTCTAGGTGGCGGCCGCCATCGCCAATCACGTCCGTCATCCGACATTACTGTCATTTCATGAGCTTCAGTCTGACAATGGGCACGTAATTCGCATTTGTCTGAAAATGTAACGTTGCAATATACACAAGAGACTAGAGGTGGAGGTCTATCCATCTGAAAACAAAAATGCTTGTAGTTATTGTGGTTTTATAAATAGTCAAGTTATTTTTCGCCACGATTATCAATGGAAATTAAAAAGTCCCAGGTGAAGATATTTCTTTGTATGAATAAAAACTTTGATCTATTTTCTATGAATTTCTCTACTTAAACATCTTTCGAAGCTTGTAGGATTTTTCCTTCAATATAATTGCCATTTAGTGTAATTTTTTTAATCAAATTGATTTAAAACTGTGGGTAGGTACATATTTCTGAATCTATAACAATTTTACTGATTTCTTACCTTTACAACATTAGTAAATCCATTAGTGAAGTTAGCATCCAGTATTTTCAGTAGATTAATTGTCTTTTGTTTGGAATTAGCACAATTTATGAAGTTTCCTAGAAGTGCTTCTAATACAGCCTTAATTTCTTTATTCACATCAGATTCTTGAATTAACATAAGCCAATCTTTAGCTGCTATATCTGCTTCTGTAAGAAAAACATTTCCAAGCATTAAAGATAATGTATTACACTTTACTACTTATGTAATTTTATCAACTTCAGAATGCATCTTTGTAAAAAATACCATTTTATAATCCCTCCCATTTCAATCTTTGAATCTTGAGGTAATTATTTATTTTTAAACGATAAAAAATATTTAAGAAACTACTTCTTGGCAAGTAATGTAACAAAACCTCATACACAGGAAATTGAAACCACAAAAGAATTTTTAAAATTGACCAAGTGTGTTTTTTTGCCCAGGCGAAGTAAATTAATTTTAAAATACACTGCGTAACTTATTTAATGCACAACCAAAAAGTTCAACTTCCATTTGAAATAATGAAGCCTATATGTGTCATGGGTTACTGGTCTAAGACACCGTGCAAATTACTGCATATTCAGTTTACTGATTTTAATAGACTTTACCCCAACTTATATAAAGATGAGATTAGAATAAAGCATTTACTGATTAACAATTCTTGGTATGGATCCAGTTGATAAATATCAACCATACAAATTGAATGATGTGATAAGTATTGTAAATATACAACAATCAATTCAAAAGAAATAATTTGAGCCATACATTTATGCTAGTTTCACAACTGCAAATTATAGGCAATATATAGGTGTCAATGTTGGGAAGTACATATATATACTCAATAAATGAACAACTTATTTTCAAAGTCTTACCTGTAAATCGTTTAATCATGTAAAGCGAATGTATAAGCCTTTTTCTAGCCAAGCAAACATTATAATTAGTCTGATCAGGGCACAGTTTAATAATACTTTTGGAATCAATAATTACAGCTTGATGGTTGTTTAACTCTAAGAAGCACTCTGCTCTATCTGTAAGATATAATACGAGCTGTTCGATGGAATTCTGATTATTTGTTAATAGTTTATTCAGGAGCTCTATCGCCTGCACCCAGTTTTTTTGTTTCAAATATTCTTGCGCTTGCATTTCCATTGTTGTAGGGGTCATGGAAAACGTTAGCAAGTAGAATGTAGTGATATTTATTACTTTCTTCAGTTAATATTTACATTAAATCTACACTAGTAATTTTAATCAAAGAATTAGTTTACAAAACATGAACACTAGACGTCATTGTGACAGCAGTGACAGATGACAAGACAAAAAAATACTCTGCTAACTTCAGCAGAATTGTATAGTAACAGAATACCACGCAAAAACGTAATAGAATGTTGAAAAAGGTAATAGACTGCTCTTCTTCTTTTTATTTGCAAATATATAGAGGATAAAGGGGTTTATTTATAGGGTTATGAAATGTTCCTTGTGGCATTATTTATTATTTTTTCTCTTATTTTTTGGGAATCAAACCACAATAAAGCTTTTTATTTCGACGTTAATCTTGACAACGGTAGCTAGAACGCTACCGAAACGTCGAAATAAAAAGAAATAAAAAACTTTATTGTGGTTTGAATATGTCGGGAAAATAAGCTCTCGTCAATTTTGATCACAATCATAGATCACAAATCACAATCACAAAGCATGTTTTGTGAGTAGCCGAAATAAATGTCACTAATGTCAGTATTACTCAGTATGACAGTAGCTCACGCATTGCATTAGTCGCATCAGTAATCCACAGTAATCTAACTCTAATTTATTATCAACATTTATTCCAATCTGCTGATAAAATGGTTACTAATACTCAATATAATTAAAGAACATTGCATTATTTTATCAGATGTAATTTAAAAGATAGCCATTATTCTTTCGTTCTATTAAGTGTTCTAGTTATGAATACAATTGCACGATCATTCAAAATATAAGCCGGAACTATAAATATGTCCGGAGGAGCAAACAGGAAGAAAACCACCCGATCACAGGGATGGGAAGAAGCAGGATCCGAGTTTTATCAAGAAAGCTACCCTGCTGATTCAGAAATTGAGGCTTTACAAAAAGACCCAAAACACTTGCATACACTGTTACCTAGTAAACTTAACCGAGGAGGTGAGTATATAGCATATTTTTCCTCATTTATTTATTAACATTTTTTAATTGAAGCTCAATCGTTCTAGATTAATTTTGTCGCGAAATACCTGTTTGATCTTTGCTATTTTTTCTATTCATACAATTAGCTAAACAGATTATTTAAAAAAATGTCAAGATATACCTTAATTTTAAAAATATCAGATAACTATTAATGCTTAATAAATTTTTGATGGAGTCGCTAACTTTTATTACACAGGAAATGTTGAACAGGTAATTAGTAAAGAACATTTCCCAATATTGACATCTGCTTAAGAATATCAGGATTATTTATTGTATATAAAATTTTAGACTATTTGACATCATGAAATGTGTCTTGAAAGTTAGAATATATATTGAGATTTCGATTTTTTTAATTAAAAATATATAATTGTTTATTTTTAATGACTTATTGTTTGATTTTCATTCGATATTATACAATACATGGGTAGCTTCTACAGAACAATGAAAAATGTTATATTATTGCCCATAGAATGTGTATGTGCTGTTTATTATGCTTTGTATTCAGCAGAAACTGCAAAAAAGAAAGGAGTAAGTTTTTTATGAGACATTACAAATAAAATATCTTTCCAAGAAACCTAATGCTCATATTATGATTTTAAGTTAATCTTCTACTTTCAAATAGTTCAATTACACTTAATTGACATATTTTGCCAGACCACAATAAATTTTCTTAGATTTACTTATAATCAAGGATCTAATTCCATCAGTATAATAACTTAATGCTGGGAGTTAATTTATTGTTTCAATGCAAATAGTATGAATCGTTTATCATGTACCTACACCGGAAATCCCTGTAGATTAGTAATCATAGAAATTTCATTTGGGATCATTAATTTAATCCAAAGTAAATGTAAAATATTTTGTTTGTACAAGTTAATGCCAACAATGTTATGCATAGTTTTTATTGTTTGACAACATATATAAAATCATATTTTCATCATAATTTAACTAAACGTTTTTGAATGCCAAATTATAAATAGTGTTCTACCAACTTGAATGTGTTTTTTTATTTTTATTTATAAGCAAAAAATATATAGGTTAGGGTATCATTAAAACCAACTTAATAATGGTAATTATTTCTTAATATTTATCTCCACATCATAGTGAAGGTCTTGAAAAATGTGTAAGTTGATTAATTAATATTTATATAATAATTTTGCCATACTGTATTTAGTGTTTTTGGGTAAATTGAGTTTATTGATAAAATCGACTTTTAAGCTTCAAATGCTTTCCAAAATTTCAACTCAACAGGAAACTGGGAAGCTGGTTTTTAACAGGCACTGGGAGAGGTGAAACTAAATAAAAGCTTGTAAAAAGCTTATTTTAGGTCACTATATTTATCAAGAATAACAATTAATTTAGCTTGGAAGGTACTTGTTGTATTAATGAAGTTTGACTCATCAATTGTATTATTTTTCAAGCTGCTGCAACAATTCGTATCAAGACAAATGATTACCGAACAAATAATAGAACAATCCGGCGACAAACTGCCACAAGATCTCGCAGAGAATCTACAGTTCATCGTAGAACATCTGCAGCTGGAGAAGTTCAGGTACTGTCAGTACAATATTTTACTTCTGCCGACTCTAGCATTATAAACACTGTTTAATTTTTTACTGCATTGTATTACTTAGGTATTTATTCTTACAGGTTTCCATGCTGCCTGATCTATCTGAAATGAGATCGAATGAACAAACTGCTTGGGAGGAAATTATGCAGATTAAATCTTTACCCATTCCAATGTCCAAGAAAAAAGAAATGAAGTCTAAGATTTTAGTAAGTCATATTATTTATTTTTACAATAACTTCAACTTGAATTTTGATTTATCAGCTGATTAGTTTCTTAAAACATTGGACATTGAAAAAACAAATTCAATATTGTTACGGACTCACTGATTCCGAAGCTGGTTCTGTCGCAAACTATGAATGCGACCTTTCTAGAAAGGTTCTTTCGCAGGTAATATCCAGACTGTTCTGGAAATGTACCAGGCCATACAATGGTTTATCGCGAATGTTCTCGATTTATAAAGTATACGCAGAGGTGGTGAATTCAAGAAAGTTCTAGAGATTCGAGGGACTATATATACGCGGGTTTTCGAGTGAATCGAGGAGTTGTTCAGTATACAGTGAATCGGTAAACAGTTTCAGTATACAGTGAGTGAACAGAAAGTGAATATAGATAGTGTTGAAGATAAATTAGGACAATTATTATACCGAGTGTAGATGAATTAATAGACATTAAGTAGTGTGTATATAAATTAAGTTTATTATGGTGTGTAAGTGTTTCTTTAATAAATCAGTAGTGAGTGTATAATTTTATCCCACGGTAAAAACTGTTTAAATAAATAATAAAAACATTACAATATTGTATCTTATCTTATGTCTGATTATTTTAAATTATATGGATTTTATTTAAGCTCTCTCAGCTGCAACTGTATTTCTTTTGTTTAAAATTTTATAAACATATTGATATGGAAAATAGTATCATACACCACATACACCAAACAAGGGTTATTTCAGTATAAAATTTTAAAAATAAAAACTATTTAAAGGGGAAATTTCTCTAATCAACAAACAAAAATAAATCAAACTAGAGAAGACAGTTTGAAATTTATAATTTAACTAATAAAAAATAATCTAAAATTTGAATTAAACATGACAAAATAAAAATAAACAAATCACCTGAAATATATTTGAACTTTAAACAGGAATCTTAATAGCTTCTTTCTAATTCATTAAAAATCCTTTTCACATAATTTCAGAATCTTCAAAAGCTTTGGCTAAAATTAATCTTAAAAGAAAGGACCTGAAAAAAAATTTTAGTTAGGTTATAAAATCTGACATTAGTAAAGATAGAAAGAGTATATTTATGGAAATAGTTAACTAAGAGTGAACTTAGATTTGTCAACTCGAAGGGAAGAAAGGACCTTAGTAACAGAAATAACAACTAACAAATGTCAAATAATTTTTAAATTTTTGGAATTAAACGATAAAAACAGCAATGAAGTATTTAAAGATATTAATAATAAACTTTCATATAAAAAAATCATATAATTAAACATTCAAGTCAAGTAATAAAAATTATTAAATGAATCGTCCATTTTGATAAAAACAGATGTTTTCAACCAGTAGCATAAGAATAATTTGTATATTATCCCTTTTACATATTGTATGCAAAAGGAGTTGCATAACTTGTGTAAGAACTTCATGT
>CAJUYH010008706.1:0-14952 GCA_910591685.1 Galerucella tenella
CATTATGTAACTTTGATTTTTGTCAAGCATTGACTATACCCGAAGTTTTTGAAAACAGGTAATATTTATTGTAAACTATTATTATTGACCTATTATGTGAATGCAATAAACGTTGTATGTAACAAAAAATCCTAATTAATGATAAATTTTAATGAATAATTCATTCTAAACAAAACTAGCTACCAAAAATTATAATTCTAACCGTAATATTGAGCTGAAGGTTCAAAGTGTTCCACGTTAACATCAATGCAACATCAATCAATGCAAGAGGAGGCCCAACTTATTGGCCAGCTCGGTTAATTTTGTTTTTATAAACTTTGGGTATAGGGAATGCTGGACCAAAATTGAAGTTACATAATCGAAGACTCTATTTTTGCTATAAAATACAGGGTGTTCCATTTGAATGAAAAGAGAAAATGACAGGTTCGAGTTTCCGTTCACCCTGTATACAAGAAAGAATATAAGCGTTGATTTACCTACGATTTTCACATAAACGTGTCCATATCTTTCGAAGGACTCTGTATAACGTGGCAAAACCTCATATCAAAAGCTCCAAAAAAATGTAAACAATCCGAATTCGGTATAAAATACAGGGGTTCCCATTTGAAAAATCGTATGTTTGGTTTGTAACGGAGTTATGCAGCACTCTGTGTAGTTCGATATGATTTCAAAATATGGACCTTCAACACATTTACTATTTTTGTTGATAATATTTTTCGATATCTCCTAAAATAACCCATATACCGAAGTTTGTCGTAAGATTGGCACACCACCCTGTATGTTCCAAATACTTTTATAAATAAATAAATATAGTAGAACAAATTGACACAATACCTACAAACCTCGAGAAATCAATCAATCAATCAAAATGACTGCTGTTACTCTGTCGTGTGCGTAAATATTTCAACTGTTTGTTTATCTTGTCAGTAACTACTTGTCAGATAACTAAATATTGCTTGTTTGTTAATGTCAATTATAACTGTTTTAAAATGGTCCAAAATTTAGATAAGAGTCATTATAATATTCAATTGAAATTATTTTTCTACTAGCCACGTTTCCGCATTCTTTTCAGTGCGGAAAGTAAATTTGTTCAGTTTTTGGGAGTATACTGACATTTGAATATTTGAAATATATATTTGTATGATTGTAGTCTACCAAATGACTGAAAATTAGGAAATTTATTAGAATTCTGTTATGATTTTTGATGAAAAAAAAGGTATAACGTGTCGCGGGACACACGATAGGAACTTTAGTTCCTTTCAAGCAAAAATTATGTAATACATTTTTTGACGTTATAGATAAACAATGTGCCTCGGTGGCCGAGTAGTAAGTAAACCAGTCTCTCATGCGGTAGACCCGGGTTCGATTCCCCGTGAAGAAGTTTTTTTCTTATTGTGAATTTCATTTTTAAATAATTATCCTGCTTGATATTAATAACGACAACAGGTAGACGTTTGAAATATTTAGCAGAATATTCATTATTATAGATAACGGTACGGTACCCTTCATGAGGGAGTCCGATTGGCAACATCTACTTATCGTATATTTAAAAAGGGAAACCTTAGCATTATACAGATTGGACATTCAAGAACTGTACGTTTACCACAAAATTAGTGGAAACCAAAAATTGAATTGTTGAATTTTTAATTTGAAGTTATATTACAGTAGAAATTTTTATTTTCTAGATTTTTTCTAAGTGGGTCGTAGAAAAAATATGCTACTCGTCTAGTGTGGATTATCCATATCGCACTTGAACGATTGAGCACTCCGCCTACGGCGTCGTGCTCAAACTTCGTCCTCGTGCGATATGGCCATCATATCCACACTAGTTGCACAAACTACTAATTCTATCAAAATATGCCCTTTTACATTTAAAAACAACCTGCCAAATGTCAAATCAATTTATCCATCCATTTTAAAGTTATCGAATTAAAACATTCAAGTTTTCAAAATTTCAACACCCTGTATTTCGAAAAGTAAATGTGCTAGACCCCTTAATCCTCGTATCATTTGGTCCAATTTTACGAGAGGAATCTACATACAAACGTTGTAATTACCCTTAACGTTCGAGATGCTTATACCATTTTTTGCGCGATCGTATTGAAATGAATTCCGAATAAAATAATTTAAATTACTTCGAAATGAACAAAAAAAATTAATTGCGCATAAAAAATTATGGAAATAATAGTAAAAATTTATCCGAACAAATTCAAGTAGATCACCAGCACAGCGAATACCAGCTTTGCATAGAATTTTAATATAGCATCGGTGGTTCAATGGTAGAATGCTTGCCTTCCACGTGGGCGGCCCGGGTTCGAATCCCGGCCGGAGCATATGAATCGCTGCTTCGTAAACGAGAGAGATACTAAGGATAGAGCACAAGCTCGCAAGCAAGGCACATAACGAAGCAACGTAACATAACGGAGCGTAACGTAACGTGTAACGGTCAGATCTTTTGCGTCGCGACCCCTGGTCGCTCAAACATAACCTGACGTAAAGAACTAAAGTTCCAAAAACGTATTTTCCAATAGTACTGGTAAAGTGATATAAGCCTCATCAAGTGAATGTCAAATGATGATAATTTATCTGTTGATATGTATTTAACAATGGATGTTCCATTATCTCAACTTCTGGGTTGTTTTCCGCATGCTAGTAGAAAAAATAGTGTACCTAACACGTGCGTAGAGTGACTCTTTGGCACGAGATTGCTGGCCGAACTCCGCTAATGCGTCGTTCGGCCATCTGCAATAGCATGCGGAAAAGTATCACTTTCCACTAGTTGGGTAATAGTTATTTTCGTAACTAGTTATAAAGAGAGCGATATTGTTCAACAAGCGTAATATTTGCCAAAACGAGCGCTAGCGAGTTCTGCAAATTACGCGAGTTGAACAATGTCGCTCTCTTCATAACGTGTTTACGTACAACGTTTTATCTAATTTCGCGCTTTTATAATATTTAATAATATCTTCAATTACAATGGTAATATTAAAGTGGATTCAAATGGTGTTAAAAGTATTGTTACTATGAAATATTCACCCAGAAAATGGACTTACTTTGAATAACTGTGTCCTTAATAATGTTTTTATAAATGTTCATAAATCTTAAAATACTATTGAATTAAAATTATGAGGTAATTTTCAGTTTAAATAATTAAATAATTGTCAGTTCTGACAGTACCTACCTAATCAATGAATTAGTTTTCGAAACTCATGTAGTATCTCTATGTTGAAACTCAAACAGTTATGTGAAGTTTTTACATAACTGATATATGGAGGTTATGAAAAATGTGACGTTACCTAACGTCAAGGAGTGACTTAAAGTGTCACATTCAATAGCGGAATTAGATAAACCACTAATTTCTCCGATAGTGGAAAAAGTGATACTATTTTGACTTGTTTTCTATGCGCAAAGCTCAACATTCCAGAATAGGAGGCAGTGCTAAGCAATTAGAAAATAACAGTGCGGTAATATTCTTACCGCACTGCTGTAGCGTGCGATAATGTTACAAATGGATTTTTACAATGAAGTGAAACAGAGAATGGTTTCAATGTTTATATTGATAAAGCTGTTATAAAAGAAATGAAAGAAACATCCAATTTATAACGATACTCTTGTACACAAATTAATTGTTCGATATTTACATTTATTGTACAAGTTGTACAATCTGTAAATTGTACTGGAGGGCATAGAGAATTTATTGACGTTGAAGCTGCGTAGCTAATTGTTTGGTTCATCTCGTTTCGATCATTTTCATTTGAAGTCGATGCAGGGGTGTTGAATATTTTATTAGCCACTTCTACTATATTATTAAGTAATTCGTCAATATATTCGATCCAAGAAAAATTATTTTACTTTTGTCATAACAAAGTAATTTCCATGGTTACCACTTCTATATTTCAATATGAACATAGAGTAACCTATCTAAACTTACTTGAGTACATCTTGAATGGAATATTTTTTTAATTAATTTTTTTTAATGTAAATTAACAAAATAGTATAGATCATACGGACTAAAAGTGCCTATTTTTACTCGCAATTTTGCATTCGCTCGGCTGCGCCGCGCTCCACCTCGCAACTGCAAATATTGCTCGCAAAGAAATATGCACTTCTAATCCTTATTATATAATATACTATTAGTATCTTTGAAATCATCTTTGGACTCTGAAGATGAGCTGTTAGCTACATTAATGGTGACACAACGTCACTGTCACAAATAAATTTGTCTCCATCGTACTACTTTCTAATAAGTGTTCAAGTAGGGTTCAAACATGTAGCCCAAATGTTTGGTGTACATTGCTCTGAACCCACATTCCACATACCTACTACTTCCTTGTAACTGGATCCATCTCTACCAATAGGTTTATAGTAGTGGTATGGTGGAAACCTCAATACTTCGTGTCCAAGTTCTCTCATTATCCCATCTATAACATGAACATTTTGCTTCCTCCACATCTTTGCTACTTGTGATAATTCTGGTTTTGTCATTTTCGGATCAAAATCAATTCTAAGCTATTGTTCCTCTGAATTAGGTAGTACCTATTTCTTGACCCATTTAGTAAATGATTTACAGTCAAACCTGGATAAGCGAGAGTTCAAGGGAGCACAATCTCATTCTCGCTTATAGAGGTCTCTCACTAACCCGAGTTTCTCGCTAATGCAGGTACATGGGTAGCGTTTCTCTCTTATAGGAGTACGCAGCAATAACAAGTCACAGCAAGTACGAGTGTAGTAAATATATAGGAACAATATTGACGAGAATACAAAAACAATGGTAGGAAGTTCCACGAAAAATAAGAATGAGTCATAAAATAGCACATGTTAAATTTGTAAATAAAGCTCGACTGTCGCTTACAGAGGTATAGATAAGTAGCAGTCTCACTTACGGAGGTCTATGAGGGAAAAACGACTCTCTCTTACAGAGGTTTCTGTTTCTCGCTAATAGAGGTTTTGGGAGCTTAAAATGACGGGTCCTGGCTATTACTCTCACTTATAGAGTTTTCTCACTTATCCAGTTCTCCCTTATCCAGGTTTGACTGTACTAATAATCCAAAACTAGAGATTTTGAACAGTGAACCAATCCTATTTATGGAACAAAGCGTGCATAAAGGATAATCAATCTCTTTCCATCACTTCCTTATTTCACTTCCATGTTTCATCCTAGAATGTCAGTTTTCTAGGATTATTTTCCGTCTTCTTTCTTGATATCTGCAATACCGCTACTTCTCTCTGCGATAAAAATATCTCAAGAACATGGTAAATTCAATATATATATTTTGAACAATGGAAATACCAAAAAAGGTCCTTCAGTTAGTTGTTATTCCTGGCACGAAAAATGTGGAATATTGTTCAATTTGCTCACAAGCATACACACTTGTGCTAATCTGTCAGAATTCAGTTCACCGAATTGAGAAAGATGAATGTATGTTCCTTTGTAACCCTTTTTATGGGAGGATATATATGTGTTCACATGCATGTTACTTTTCGGTTGTTAACGTTATTCCTACTATAGTTGACTTCATGATCATAAATGTGGAAAACGGATGATGCCATCATAATATGAAAGACAATGTTGTTCAGTTATTGTTTATGAACATTTTAAGCGAAAAAACTCTATTTTTTGGTTTTTTCCATATAGAGTGAAACGTACTGAAGCAATCTCAATCATATGTACGGATAAATTGTAGATAATTGAAATACGTACAAAATGGAAGGTCGAGCGATTCAATCGGATAATTGGGAACCAAGAAAATTAGGAAAAACCGAAAAATTGGTCATTTTTTTTCGAAAACTCATCTTTGTAATGTCTCATTTGTAAGAGCTGAAACTTGGTACAAAAGAATTTCTTCGTATGCCCCCCATATGCGCGGAGAGCAGGCGCCAAGCGACATTAATTTTTATCGCAGTTGCAATTTTAATTTTTTCATACGATAATTTTCTGTCTGGATGCGTGGTCGATTGTCGGATTTTAAATTTGAAGACGGTTATGGAAAGCGTAAATGTAGAGCAACAAAATGTATATTTTTGATTTCTATAAAATCAATGTAAAGTCGGCCAAAAACGCCCGAGAACACCGCTAAAAATGACCGAGCGACGGAAAGTACCGTAGTAAAGGGGTAGCGGGGTAGCGGGGATAAAGTGAGGCATACTATATACACATATTATGTCCAAAAGTTTGGAATATTGGAATATTATTTTTTTTTGATTTCCATATAAAAAGTTTTCTGAAAAATTAAACATAATTTTGCTATAAGTACCACCAATACCAAACAAATCCCAAAGACAGATAAACAATATGGAAAAAATGATTTATTCTCTTGGAGTGAGAAATTTACAATGTACCACTTACATTTAAAATTAAATTATATAAAAAAACATTTTTTTTTAAATAAATAATCAGTATTCCCTCCATTGGCCTGAATGCATGACTGTAGGCGATTTGGCATGCTGTCGCTTAAATGGTCTAGCTGGGCTTGCGAAATTCTCTCCTATTCTTCACGAGCAGCATCTTTCAGTTCTCGTAGTGTAATACGGGGATTGTTTCACTACTTAATGCGTTTTTTGAGAATGTCCCAGGTATGTTCAATGACGTTCATGTCAGGGAAATTCGAGGGCCACCATAATATTGTGGATATTACTTCTCCTTCCAGAAAATTTTGTACTGCTGTTGTTCAATGCGGAGGTGCGTTGTCATGTATAATCACAAATCTTTCACCTACTGCCCCTTGGAATAGACGCACGACAGGATTTAAAACCTCCTCGATGTATACAGCACCAGAGATTCTCCTCTCCAAAACCAGTAGAGGTGTCCGTGTGCCACTCATAATACTCAGAAACCAAGCCAATTTTCAATTCATCGGAGAACATCACGTTATTCCAGCTAGGACCGTGATGTAACATTTCTCGTGCCCATTGCAACCTTACAATTTTGCGTTGATAGGTTAGTTTGGGAACACGTAAGGGTATTTATTCTACGATACAAATTTGCTGCATTCAGTCTGCGTGTTATTGCTTGCCGTCAAATATTCAGTCCTTAAAGCCTAACAATTTCTCTGGAGATACCACTTGTAAGATGCCAGACGATTTCTTCGAGCTATCAATGTTATCTGCCGATCTTGTGTTGCTGTTGTTCATCGGTTTCTGCCACTTCTGGGGCGATCCTTCACGCCATTTGTGCCTTTTTTTTTTTTTTTTTTTTTTTTCGGGCCGAGATGGGAATCTCATGTTCTCAACCAGTACCCAGACAGTGCTGGACTCATCCCCACGGAGATGCCTACCAACCAAACCCACCTCAAACTCGCCGTTACTCTCGCCTTGGAATCACTACCCTAGCATACTTCAAGACGGGCGGCGGTCCCTCACACACTCTCCCTCATCTTCCTCCTTCTTTCACTCCCACCTCTCTCATGCCATAGCGAGTCCTCTTTACCTTATCATGCTCTCTACTACGACACTTATCTCCATCCATTCCTCCTCGCCCCTCAACATAATCTCCACCATATTTTCCCAATACACCGCCTCTCCCAGTTTATTCTCCAACTTCTTCAAAACTTCCTCATTCTTCCAGCATCTAAACACATGTCCCACATCATCCTCCACTTCACATCTCTCGCACACTCCAGTTTCTCTTTTCCCAATCTTGTGGAGGTAACCCACTCTCGACCCATGCCCTGTGAGCACCTGCGTCAAGAAGTAGTTCACCTCCCCAAATTTCCGGTCCACCCAATTTCTCCTACTCCCAATCGCTCCTTTTAGCGCGCCCTCATACTCATCCCACCTTTTCCCCATTTCCTCATCCATCCATTCCTGTACTTCCTCTCTGCGTTTCTGTCTGGCTCTAGCCATCAGATCCAATGGATAGGACCGTGACAGCACTGCTGCTGCCAGTCCACCTGCACCACCCTCAAAATATTCCCCTCTGCACCCGCAGGAGTGGTCTAACCCTCGCATTCACCCCTGCTTTCTCACCCCAGACTTCAGCGCCATACAGCATACTCTGCTCTACCGTCCTACCAATTATCCTCCTCTTCCATTCTCCCGGTCCTTTCACATTACACATCAATCTTCCCAGCCACGCTGCCCTTACTTTTGCCTTCTGTGAAGCTTTCAACATATGGGTTTTGAAGGATAATTGGCTATCCAACCACACCCCCAGATATTTCACCGCTTCCTCCATCCGAATTTCCTTTCCCTTCACCATCACCCCTACCTCCCTTGCCTTGCTCCGCCCCTTCACCAGTAGCTCCACGGTCTTATCCTCAGCCACTTCCAGTCCACACCGCTCTATCTACTCCACAATCTTCCTACACATCCTCTCCGCCTTTCTTTCTATATCCACCTCTCCCTTTGCCGTACATACCAGACAGACATCGTCCGCATACACCGTAATCTCACATCCCTTTTCACATGCTATCCCACAAACTTCATCAAACACACACTTCCAAAGCGTCGGTCCCAGAACCGAGCCCTGGGGCACTCCAATCTCGGTCCCATACCTTCTCCCTCTAGTGTCCACTATCGCACGACCCGTCAGGTAGTCCTCTACTAGATTAATTAGCCCCTCCCCCACTCCAAGCTTTGTCAACGCGCTCAACACCGCCCGTTTACTGACACTGTTGAACACGTTCCCCACGTCGAAGAACACAAGCAGGGCCAACTTCTTATTCCTACCATTACCCTGCCTAGCCCTTTGCACCAAGTCCACCACCCTGCCCAGCGCTGAGATGCACGTCATTTGTGCCTTGGAATTTTATTTTAATCTTCGATATAGCACTCTGAGTGACGCCAATGATATTGGCGATATCACTTTGAATAAAGCCCTGCTGTAAAAATGTCGAAATGAGATATCATGTTTATAGGCATTTTTAAACGGCATTTTTAAACGGTTCGAATGAAATTTAAACAAGAGCTGAAATAATGTGTAAATACTAAAATCAGTTTAATGTGACCAAATTGCTACAAAAACAAATCAAATTTCCAATAATTTCCATTAAAAAACGCTCTAGGATAAATATCAACAAAAGTCTTTAAACCACCATAGGCGTAGATATATTCCAAACTTTTAGACATAGCGCTCGGTGTAATCGTTCATTTTAAGCGGTGCTTCTGACCAGCTTCGCATTATTTTATTACAAATCTAAAATATAAGTTTTGTTGCTTCACCTTGACACTTTCCAAAACAATTTTCAAATTCAAAATAGGACTAATTTTGTACTTTGTATCAAGAAGTAAGAATAACAAATCAAGGGATTTTCGCATTCACATGATATTTGATATATGCAGTTTTTTGAAGATTGTTCTTCATTCTTTGGTTTCGTTTCTGTTAGTATTGATCTCAATGTATTATTCGATTTAAAACTAGTTCTAATATTGAATTGGTTACCAATTTTCTTAATTCTTTCTGATAAACCCTTAACATACGGTATTGTCAAGTTTCTAAAAATTATGTTAGCTGAATTATTAATATTATTGTTATGGGGTATTAACAATGAGCCCGTCTCTATATGCTTAATCTCCTTATTTAAAAATTCTGCAGGGTAATTATTGTTATTTAAAACTACTTTCAAAAAAGTTTTCTCCTTTGTAAATTGATCATCACTAGAACAAATGATTCTGGCCCTATCGTATAAAGATTTTACTATCCCTTTTTTAACGCTTATAGAATGATTAGAGTCAAAATTCAAATATATATTTATAGATTCCTCTCCTTCATTTATATTTTTTTCAAAATCATTAAGAGATAATATTAAATCATGAGGCCATATTGCGAAGATGTCGTCTACATATCTCCACCAGACAATTGGTTTTAATTTTTGATTATTTACTATTTCGGCTTCAAAATGTTCCATGTAAATATTCGACAAAATTGGTGAGAGACAAGAGCCCATGGCAAGACCGAAATTCTGTTCATAAAAATCATTATTGAATTGAAAATATGTTTTTGTTATACATAATTTTAATAATTCTATTATTGCTGTTACGCTCAATTTGGTTCTTTCTGTAAGGGTCTGATCAATTTCTAATTTTGATTGGACAAGTTCTATTGTTTTTTGTACCGGTACATTCGTGAAGAGACTAACTACTTCAAAACTGACCAAATAATGGTTTTTGTTGAAATTCAAATCTGATAGCTTTTCTATAAAATGATTGCTATTCCTGATGTATGAATTTGTCTGTCCCGCGAGGGGTTCAATAATTTTCAATATATGATTCGATAGTTTTCTGCATGGGGAATTTTATTGATAGTGCTACAAATTGGTCTCAATGGTATGTTTTGTTTATGAATTTTTGGCAGACCATAAAAATGTGGTGGCTTACTGTATTAAGGTGTTCACATTGTTCTTTCACGACTAGCAAATTCGTTCTTGAATTTGAAAAGTGTTTTATAAATTTTGTTTTCAATAGATTTGGTAGGATCATTTGGTAGCTTAGTATAAGGGCCATTTATTAATAAATCCATTACTTTTGAATCATAATCAACTTTGTTCATGATAACAGTAGAATTGCCCTTATCAGCCGGTAAAATAATTATAGAATCATCTTCTTTGAGATTTTCAATTGATTTTTGTTCTGCTTCTGTAGTATTGTTTTTTAATGAATCGATTTTTCTAATATGACTTTACACCGTACCCTATATTCTTCTCTTTCGTGTTCAGGTAATTCGTTACTTACTTGTTCTATTGAACTTATTATGTCTAATTTCGGTATTGATTTTGGAGTCAAAGCAAAATTTAAACCTTTTGAAAAAACTAATACGTCTGAAGAATTTAAAGTTTTGTTTGATAAATTAATGATTGTGTTTGGTACATTGTTTTGTTGATAATTATTCAGTTCTTTTTGGATTTTTTGTTCAAATAATATTTCAAACTTTCGGATTTGAATTTGTTTTTGTTTTTCATACGTTGTAGTATATATTATATTTATATTTGATATTATTTTATCGAAGTCAATTTTAGTTACCGTATCAAAAAGAAAATCCTCAATACCTACGATATCTTGTTCGATATTGAATACTTTATATATATGGAACGTGCACTTCACTGGATTCCATTTCTAGTAGACTATCATATCGTTGGAGTGTCATAAAATGAAATATTTCATTTCACATTTTGCCAGAGATATGATCTACTATGAATGGACCTTAATAAAAATTTTATAACAAAATTTTGCAGTCTTAAACTTCAAAATATTTTTTGATTGTCTAGTTGTCAAATTTTTTCTGTTGTGTCAGTTAGGGATAAAAATTAATTTCTACTTATTTTCTCTTGACAACGGTAGCTGGAACGCTACCGAAACGTTGAAATAAAGAATTTAAAAATATTGTGGTTCAATTTCCCAAGAAATTAAAAAAAGAAGGAAAATGATCAATTTAAATATAAGCTATTCTGCGAAAAGTTGATTAGATTATTAATAAATATTGTTGACTTCCATTTTCTTTTATCAATTCAAATTTTAAGATACCTACATTTCTTATCGAAATCCAGGAAATATCAATAAAAATAGAATTTCCAAGTAGCACTCCAAAAATCTGTTATTCAATAAATTTTTTGTTTCATATAATATTATATAATCCGATAAGTTTCAAGCACACAAAAAATAAGCCTTGTCCTTATCTTCCGTGATTGAATTGTTTTTAAATATCCGTCGATTTCAATAACTTGAGGTGTCATTAAAAAAATTATCAATTGTGTAACTGAGACCCCAACCGTCACCATTCGTATGATAAACTACTCCAAAGAAGTTGGAGGAGTCATAAATTTATCGATTGTGTCCTAACAAATCATGATTTTTGGTCATCAACTGATTGAATGTCATGAATTGGATGTTTTTTTCTGATATGAGAGCGTTTGTTCACCCTTTCGCGCAATAATTTCACGGCTTCAAACAATAATTTGAGGCTATAGCATCGACAACGTTGTCATCTTGATCTGTCAACAGTCAATGATTGACAACGACAGAATGAGATAGTAGCGAAAGTAACAAAGCTGTTGATTGTTGAGCTCTTTATAGACTCCGTTTCTGTTTAGGTTTGATAGACCCTTTTCTAATTTGGAATCGAACTCAGTATTTGCTTCCATTAACAATCCGCTTTATTTTTAATGCTCAACAACTGTCTTTTTTCAACTCAACTTTTTCGCGCAGGTGCTCACACACCCGAATGTTTAATAATGCGGCGGTGCCGCTACGCACCTTTCGGCAGGCACGATGGGGAACCTGACCAGTTTCATTAAGGGAGAAGCCACTAGACTCTAGAAGTTGCAGTCGTACGCGCGAAGAATCTGCACATGACACATTTGAAGGTTCTGGTCGACTTCGCGGTCCCTCGGAATTTTATGTTAGTTTTAGATTTTTTTGGAAGCTTACCTTAAATAAAACAGATTAAAACAAAAATTTCGCTCGATCATCCAGTAATTACTTCAAAAATCACGATTTTAGTTAAAAAAATTTTACTTTTTCAACACTAATTCATGCTATTTCACGATAAATATTTTCACTTTAAACAGTAAAGGTTATTATCTTGAACTAAATGTCAGTCTGTTTCACACAAAAAACCTGAAGAAAATACTTAAATTTTGCCAATTTTTAGAAACATTCATAAGCATAAATATTTTCGTTTGACACTCAAGCTTATAAAATTACACACTTAAAACTTATGTCTAGATATCCTAGGTTCACAAATCAGGATCAGGTGACACTTCCTAACGGCGTTGTCAAATGGTCTTAATTTTCTTTCAGCTGAATACATTGTAATAGATTACATGAATATATCACAATATAAAATTATTTGCATTTATAATGATAAAGAAACTTGTTTCTTATTCTCTTGCTCCGTATTCAATGATATTTTAGTTACACTTTGATCTGTGTCAGTTGGTCGGGAAGCGGTATGTGTTGAATTGTGATACATTTTTTTTGCTCTAGTAGAAATCCCATGGAGTCAGTCAATTTGAGGTGAAGAGATGTATTCCCTTCCCCTTCTCGAAAAAGTGTCTAATTCGTGTTTCACATGAATGCGCGCCGGGTCGGTCAATCCAGATCTTTGAATTATAAAATTCATTGATAAGCATACTGACTTCCCTTCCCCTTTTTGGAAAACATCATATGGGATAAAAATCATTTTATATTCATGTCTATCTATATACATACATGTTTATTCCCTTCCCCTTCTCGAAAAAGTGTCTAATAATTTGTATCCCACATGAATGAGGTTTTTCGATCCTTTCATGAAAACTACATTTTGCCATTTATTCGAGTAAACATATGTCGAATGTGAAATAATAGCAATATGAATATAAAATATGGCTGAATTTGAATATAACAATCGACTGGAACTATATTCTTGCGATTAATTTAAAAACCCTTCTTTTTCATTATCGGTTCGTGATATGAGGAATATTTATATATAGTTAAAAGAATACTCTTCTTGGTGTGCGTCATCGATTGTGACGTATATCCGGGTTTTCGGCATGTCGTTTATTTTATTTGCTATTTTGACATATAGCTAACCTCAAATTTGATAAATAAGATTATCAGGATTGTATTTAGCCAAATTCGAAAGGCTATGCAATTAATAATTACCAGCTTCTTTTTCTAACTGAAAATACTTGAGAGCTTTCAAAATACTGATGTTTCTCCGTGTATTCATGCATATTTTTGTATTATTCATATAAATAAAACCATAAGATTAATAGTCACTTTTCATGAATAATAATTGACCGTAAACATCAAAGTACCGACCTGTCAAGAACTGTCAGTGTGACAGTAGAAAAAGACGTAATTACATTGCCGCTACGAAAGTAACGCCTTCATAGTATTTTAAATTCTCCATTGATAGGTTGAGCTTGAGCGTAATCTAAACATCAACCAATCAAATTTTTGTAAGTCAAAGATTAGGATTAACGTTTGTAATACATTTAAACAGTCTATTATTGTGATATTTTGATTAGGATTAATCACAGACCTGCCTTTTTTTTCATTTCTTCCTACGTAATGTGTTAGAAAGACATGAACAATCGATGACGCACACCAAGAAGGGTATTATTTCAACCATACCTACTTATCGGGACATTTTACATTAATTTTCAACTAAAAGTCACAAAAGTATACATAATTCTTTGTTTTTACTCTAACGTCATAAAATATACGTACCAAGCTAGTACCTGTGGAGCATACAATATTATGTCTAAAAAGTACATTTTCAATACATAAATTTTAGATCATAAAGATAGTAAGTACATCGGTGTTATAATGTGAAAAGATACATCTAAAATCTTGGTGCTATTTCCAAGCCGTAACGAGCTACGGAAAAGAAAGCTGGCAACATTGCCCATTCGCCGCTCTTTCTTTAATTTGTGACCATCCGATATCAAGACAGAATTGCAAAAAATTGTCAAATATTAAAAAAAATGGCGGATTTTTGGTACTTTCAATTGTGATTTTCTCTTTCAAAAGTGAATAATCCAAGACATTTTTTTTATTAAAACGTTCTATAGCAAGGCTTCCTATTAAAAAAAATCGTTGAAAAATTGCGAGGGTCCCATTTGAATTCTGACCTTCAATATTTATTGATGCTAACTTAATTTTTCATTCCACAGCGTGGCAGATGACAATACACCTTTTCCAGCCAACTTTAAATTTGGTGCTGCGACTTCTGCATATCAAATAGAAGGTAAGCTTTCATCAGTCAAATACACCAACAAAATATCAATCCTTTTTTCTTATTTGATCAGCATTATGGATGATCAACGGGTTATGTACTTATGCCCGTATTTATAAACAAGACTCAAGGCTGAGTATGTCTTTGTCATTAGTTTTTGACACATTTTAAATAGAAAAAGTGTCATAAACGAATGCTCAAGACCGTGCTCAGCCTTGAGTCTTGGTTATAAATACGAGCATTAGTTTAATAAAGAAAAAAAAATGTACCTGCGGTTTAACGAAACAGTGACTTTCCAG
>CAJUYH010008707.1:0-14951 GCA_910591685.1 Galerucella tenella
AACCTATCGTTACTACAAATGTGTTTGGCCATTGTAATACTTTCTCTTGAAGGCCTATTGTGAGCTTTGAGAGGATTATCTCCCCTATTTGGGGTACTTCCTGGAAAATGAGTTTCTAGTAGGAGTCGAACTCTTTCCTCCTCATTTTCGGTATATTCACCATCTGGCTTCCTCAAAGCCATATCTGTGTTGACCCTACTTTTCGCCATAACTTTGTAAAGTCTTGCCGCAGCAGGTGTTGTGTTTATATCTTCACAGAATTTTCTGAAGCTTCTTCTTTTAGCTTTTCTAATTCCCTTGTAGTAGGTGTTTCTCACTTCGGTGTATCTCTGCCAGTCTCCGGTGATTTTTGCTTTATTAAAAAGGTCCCGGGTTTGAGATCTTAGTTCTGACAGATGTTTGTTCCACCAGGGTGCATCTTTGTTGCTTCGTTGTTTTTGAAGAGGGCAGCTCGATTCAAACGCCTCGATTATTGCCCTGTTCAGATCCTCTAGCTCATTTTCCAGGTCGAGATGGTACTTAGCCCTTCCTTTTCTCTGGATATGTGCTAGATTTCTTTTCAGACAGGTGTTATTTTTTTTTCCCTTCGGAGCCGTCCTTTCGCCGGTACCACCTCAGCCTCCTGGGCTTATTGTGGATACTCCTAGTGTTCTGACTACAACCTATTCAGCCAATCCGTTCCCTGTATTAGCTCATACAGGTTCTTAGCTGGTTGATTGTAGAAGTCTTCTGGAGTCATTTGGGTTCTACCATAAAGTTTCTGCCTTCTGTGGTCCAGCGACTCACAGTTGCATAGTATATGCAGAGCTGTTTCGGTATCCTTTTTGCATCTTCTGCATGTAAGGTCTCCGTTGTACAGCCATATTTTGTTTAGGTGCTCCTTTGTGGGAAAGTGTCCCGTAAGTAGCCCCGTAGTGGTGCGCAGTTTGTTCCTGCTCATTGAGAGCAGTTCTTTCGCTACTTTTTCTGATGGTTCTTTTATGAATTTCTTCCCATGTATTTGTCCAGTCGTATTCTTCCAGTATTTCTTGTGTTGTTCTTTCAACCACCCTTTTAACCATGACCTGGTTAAGCATCTGGGGATGCCCACAGCAGGTTCGGGTCCGTTCATCAGAGTTGACGATCCTACTCTTGCGAGTTCGTCAGCTTTTTCATTGCCTGCGATTCCTTTATGACCTGGTACCCACTCCAGTGTTACACTGTTCCGAGTCGCCAGTCTTCTAAGTTCTTCGCCGCATTCCCATACTAGCCGAGATGTCACCCTATAGCTCTGAAGTGCTTTAAGGGCGGCTTGGCTGTCGCTGTAGATCCTGATCTGCCTGTTGTTGTAGGCTCTCATACTGTTAGCCCTTGCACACGCAAGTATTGCATAAACCTCTGCTTGGAATACAGAGGCGTATTTTCCTAGCGAGACGATTCCTTCATATTTGCTCGTCTTGCTGTATATGCCCGCTCCGGTGCCGAGTTCATTTTTAGATCCGTCTGTATACCAGATCAGTTCATTCGCTCTACTAAGTGGTGGTGCGTTCTCTTCCTCAAGCTCTTTTCGATCTTTGATGACAATCTCGAAGTTCTTGCGAAAGATATATTTGGTAGTCATTTGGTCTGTTGGCATTTTGAAAATGTCATCACCCACCTGCCTTATCTCTGTGTGTCCTCTCCCATGTGCCACATCATGGTCTAGTGCTTTTTCCAGTCGGGTTAGTGCTGCCCTTGCTTCACACATTATGACATAATGTAGTGGAGGAAGGTCTAGCATTGTTTCCAGCGCCGCTGTAGGAGTAGTCCTCATTGCCCCTGTAATGCCAGTGCATGCAAGTCTTTGCACCTTGCTTAGTTTAAGCATAGCAGAGGATTGTCTGGTCTTTGGCCACCATACCAAAGATGCATATGTTATCCTGGGAATGACAACCATTTTGTATAGCCAGTGTACCATGCTGGGTCTTAGTCCCCATTTAATGCCGTAAGTACGTCTGGCAACCATGAAGGTCACCTCCGCTTTCTTGATCACGTGCTGGAGGTGTCGGTTCCAAGTTAAGCCTGGGTCTAGGATAACCCCAAGATATTTTACTTCATCCGACAGTCGTATTGGTTCACCTTGAAGCGTCAGAGGGCCAAGTCCTTCCCTTTTCCTTCTTCTGGTGAACGCAATTATCTGTGTTTTCGAAGGGCTAATACGTAGCCCTCCTTTTACAGTCCAGCCTGTTACTACATTTAAAGCCATCTGGAGTCTGTCTCTGGTTGTACTGTTGTATTTACCTTGGGATAGAATTACCAGGTCGTCTGCATATCCTATGGTGTTGAATCCTCCTCTGTGTAGGGTTCTGATGAGCCCGTCCATGACCAGGTTCCACAGCAGCGGGGATAGTACTCCCCCCTGCGGACAGCCCCTGGTTGCACATACGGCCATTGTTTCCCCCATCAGAGTTGATTCTATGAGCCTGCTTCTGAGCATGCAGTCTATCCACCTGCAGCTCGTGGCATCGATCCCTAAATTCCTCGTCGCCTTAGCTATAGATTCATAGGAGGTGTTGTCAAAAGCTCCTTCTATATCAAGAAAGGCTTATAGCAGCACCTCTTTGTTTTCCAGCACGTATTCAGCCCTTTTTATGAGTTGATGTAATGCTGTTTCGGTTGATTTTCCCTCTCTGTATGCATATTGATCTCGGTGTATTGGTCTTGTAGCCATTATACCATCTCTAATATGTCTGTCGAGAAGTTTCTCAAGAGTCTTTAGCAAAAATGACATTAGACTGATTGGTCTCAGAGCTTTAGCCGTGTCCTGTCCAGATTTTCCAGGTTTTTGTATAAATGTAGCTCTGATGCGTTGCCAGGTTCTTGGAATATGCCCCAGAGCTAGGCTGGCTCTGAGCAGTTCACTTACCCTGTTGTGCAGTGTATTTCCTCCTTTTTGGAGTAGGATAGGATAAATCCCGTCTGGTCCCGGTGATTTATATGGTTTGAAGCTGTTAATAGCCCATTCTGTCTTTTCCGCATCTACCACTGCCTTCGCTGTTCGCCAATCTATCCTGGATGCCCATCGTGGTCTATCCAGTTCTGTCGCTGGAGAGTTCTGTGGCGGAATGGTGGGTATTGATCCAGGGAAGTGTACCTTGAGTAGCTCTTCCAAGGTTTCTTTTCCATTTTCAGTATATTGTCCGTTATCTTTTTTGATAGCGTGTATAGTCTGATTAGGGTCCTTGGAGAGAATCTTCTGCAGTCTGGCACACTCATGAGTCTGTTCTATCTCCTCACAGTGCCTCCTCCAGGAGTCTCTCTTGACTTTCCTTACCAGTTTGTTGTATTCAGTTAGGGCCCTCTTATAATCCGTCCATTCTTCTGAATTTTCTTTAGTTTTATTAAATTTCTTCCTTAACTGTCTCCGTTTTTCGGCAAGTTCATTTGTCCACCAGGGCACATTCCTGTTGGATTTCTTTCTTACCGTTGGGCAGTTGTTTTCAAACGCTGAGATAATTGCTTCCTGTGTTAGGTCTGCTGCTATCTCTAGGTCTGTTGTGTTCTTAATTTTTACCATCGTTCGGTCTAAACTGTTAACTAGTTCTGCATTATATGCTTCCCAGTTCGTTTTTCGCGGGTTACGATAGTATTCTATTTTCGGTTCGGTTCCCGAAATTTGAAAGTATATGTGTCTGTGGTCAGAAAAGCTTTCTTCCTCGGACACATGCCAATTACTCACGAAGTTACTTATGTAATGAGTGCCAATCGTGATATCGATAACCTCCTTTCTGTTTGAGTTAGCGAAAGTTGGTTTATTTCCTTCATTTAATACGTTCAAATTGTTAGCCGTAATAAATTCTAGTAATGACTCACCTCTTTCGTTGGAGTTGGTGCTTCCCCAGTTAAGATTGTGTGAGTTGGCATCGCATGCAATGATCAGCTGCACACCCTTCTTTCTGGAGTACTTGACCAGTTCTTCGACTTCCCTGGTTGGTGGTTGTCTGGGGTCATCGTAAGGAAGATAGGCCGATGCGAGAATTGCTTCTCTAGTCCCATTTCCTTGCCCCAGTGTGATGAGGACCGCCGCTAAGTCCCTACAACAAAATTTAGTTAGCGAAAGGGCTTTTATACCTTTCTTAACAATAATGCATGTTCTTGGATGGTCAGAGGTTCTGTCATAAATCAACTCACCAATGCCATTCAGTCCCATAATCTTACCTCTGTTAATCCAGGGTTCTTGAAGAAGGGCCACTTCATACTTCCCTCTTATCACAGTAAGTTCCGCCGAAGCCCCTTTACTGTGATGGAGGTTCCCCTGAAGTACCCTGAATTTCCCCACTCGGCGAAACCCCCCCCCCCAGGATCCTGAAAGTAACCATGTTGAGCTTGTAGTAAGCTCTGAACTGGTTAGCTGCCAAGGCCCCATGGGAGACCTCGTCAATGGAGTAGGCCAGGATTTGGCCTTTTTCTTCCACCTTTCGACTCAGGAGGAGCCAGCCGTTCACCCTCAGGTTGGCATTTTGCTTCCCCAAGCGTCCTCGCACTTTTTCCCCCTGATCTGCTGGTCCAGGGATAAATACGATGACCCTGGGTCGTCTAGGGAGGTCCTTGGCTTCGACTGCTGTCAAAGCCGCCCCCTCCCATAGATCCTCCAGGCCCCCTGCACTACCCCTGAGCCAGTCAGCTGTCTCCTGGTTTGCGCATGTTAACCACAATACGCCACCGCTGAATGTGGTCCTGATGAACTGCAAGTTCGTGCCACTGTCTGAGGGGGCGGCATCAATTGCATTCACCAGTTTTTCTTGAACCAAGTCTGCTTGTTCTTGGCTCAGTGTTATTTCCGGATGGCGTTTGTCAATAATTGCCATCCGTGTTCCTTTGGCGACCTCGCTGTATGAACCGGTCTGTGGGGGTCCACTCCTCGGTTTTTTGCTCGGTCGCGGTTTTGGAGGGGTCTGAGATTCCGAGCGGTTTCTCTTCCCCTTATTGGTTTTGGGCTCATGTTCCTCAGGAGCCTGCTTTTTGGGCTTCTCCTGCGTCCATGTTCCCTCCGCCATTTTCCTTGCCTTAGTCTGCTTTCTTTTGAAGGCTCCCGAGGTTTTTCTTTCTTGCTGGACTTTTCCAAGTTCAGCAATCTGTTTTGTGATCGTATCAGTGGTTCCGGCTGTTCCCACTGATGCGTCACTTTCGCTTCCGACGATGGTGCTGTCTTCGTCTGAGAGCATGCTCTCTGATTCAGACTTCCCGCCGTCGTCTGGTTTTTCTTTTTTGTCACTGGGTTCCATTCAAGTCCCACGAGTAAGGGGAAGGGGTGTGTCCAACCCTGCGGTGCCCCCTGCACAGGGTTAAGGCTGAGTTACTACTAGGGTTTCGCCCGTTGCCCTAGAGGAACCGTTCGTGACACTATTTGACCCTAGTGCCATTCATCCCTCGGCACGGTATCTCACACCTTGGATTTAGGTTGGTTCGATCCGCTGTGTTCTGTATAAACAGGGCCACCACGTGAAGGTACACAGACGGTCTTGGGATATGCATCCTCGAAGGTTTGCTAGTCCTTCTCTGCTAGTCCCCTGAGTCGGTAGCAAGAAGCCGACTACTTGGCCCCAGGTGTTATAGTTGTCCCAGTCTGTTTTTCTTGGTATTCTCCTGAGGCTTATCTCAGGTATGCCTAGTTCTAACTTGAATGTTATGATACTATGATCGGGGAGTGATGGTTCACCCAATACTCTCCAATCTTTTACTATATGTTTTAGATCCTGTGTCGCCAGTGTGACATCTAAAACTTCTTGCCTTACCCTTGTTACAAATGTGGGGGTATTCCCTGTATTGTGGATATTGAGGTTTTTATTAAGGATATATTCTAAAAGTTGCTCACCTCTTTTGTTGGTGTTACTACTGCCCCAAACGGTATTGTGTGCATTGGCATCACATGCTAGAAGTAGAGGTAGTCTCTTCTCTTCACAGTACTTCACCAGCTTTTGTACCTCTGGGGGTGGTGCAGGCCCATCTCCCTCAAAGTAGCATGATGCTATCACTATTTATTTGCCCTCCTTCTTGTGTTCGAGGTATGCTCGAACTGAAACGAGGTCTCGAGTCATGTATTCTGAAAGACAAAAATAGTTAATATTGTTCCTTATCATAATACATGTTCTTGGTGTATCACTACCAGTGTGATATACTATTTTAGCATCTTTACATGCTAATCCTCTCACCTGGTTATTATTAACCCAAGGTTCTTGGATTAAACACAACCCCCATTGGTCCTTGGTGAACAATCTTGTGATCACCGCTGATGCTCCTTTGGCATGGTAAGCATTAACTTGAACTAAGTTAATTTCCACCATCCTGTTGGTTGTCTTCTTGGGTGTTTCCCTCTTTCGTCAGGGTGATGTCCCCTTCTGAAAAAGTACTGTCCCCTTCCTCCGACGCAATCTCCATTTCCTCCTCGGTCAGTGGCGACTCTTCCCCAAGAAGTTTGGTGATGTGTAGGCTTTCTACACTACTCGAGTCGCCACTGGCCTCGGAGGAAATGGAAACCTTTTCCTTGTTACTTCCCTCTTCTTTTCTGAGGCCATGTACGGGTATTTTCCCAAACCGGTAATGGATGGTGAACCCGTTGTTCTTGATTTTTTGGCAGGATAGATTATCTATTCCTGCCCCCAAGACTAGGCCTTTGCCCTCTTCTTTTAGGTTAAGGACCTTCCACTGGTTTGTTTCCAAACCGTCATTCTGCGGTGTGCATTTTTGGGATGTCGTCTCCCTGGCACACCGTCAGTTCTGCTCCCTTCCAGCTCTCCAGCTTTGGTACTATCAGCCGGAGCCATTCTGCAGTCTGTGGTATTTCACAGTCGATTAGAACGACTCCTGGTCTGGAATGTATGCCACTAAACTGGAGTTTGTGCTCCCATCCAGCATACACTTCTTCTATTATTGCGTTCTCCAGCAAGGTTTGGTCGTCCGCGCTGAGGGTAGTCTCAGGGTACGCCTTGGGGAGAACTGCCATTCTTATCAATTTTGCTGCAGCCGCATAGCTGCCAGTTGAAGAAGGGATGGCTATTCTATCCTCTTTTTTCTTCTTCACCTGTACTTGCGGTGTTAGGGCTGTCGCCATCTCCCGCTTCCGTTTTTCTCCTTTGGGAGGGATGTTTTTCTCCTCTCCTTGCTTCCTGCGCTCCGTAGCCTTCTTTCTTGCTTCCTCCGGTGCAAGTCCCTGTTCAAGGAAGCGAAGATACCATCTTACCCCTGCTCCACTAAGTCCACGCCTTAGTGGATCATCCCTTCCTCCGGGTTTACCCAGTTCAGAAAGGAGGGGGGGGGTCTTCTTTTTCGTCCAGGATTTCTTCCGGAGACTTCCACCAGTTGAGGAGGTTAAGGGTGTAGGTGCCCCTGCCTTTCTCCTCTCCTGTTTTTCTATGACTTCCTCAACACGAGGTCTGCTCGCGTGTGAGGAAGATGCTTCTGTATTTTTGGGCACTGTGGATACATTGCTCCGACTTGTGCCCGGTTGCGGTGCATGCCCGCTTGGTTTCTTTTTTTTTTTTTTTTCTTTATTCATGGTTGATCCCACGAGTAGCTAGGGAAGCACAAGGTCCACTCCTGCAGAGCCCCGCATGCAGGAGTAAGGGTATTTAAACTGGATGTCCCCAGGTATCCAGAGTCCGCATATTAACGATCAAGCTTCCCCTTGACCACGCAGTCTTCGGCATATGCTGTTCCACCTTGACTTGGAGGGTTTTTATTGTGGTCACCTTCCACTTGGCCAGCTGTTTAAGGCAAGCCCCCACATCTGGTGAATATACCTCATCAACCACCTTCCACTAGATACGGTTTATATCAGGCAGGTTTCCACAAGCAGTCTATTGTTCCGACGACCCCGCTGACTCCGGCCATCGGCCGGCTATCAGCAAACTCGTCGGGACAACAGTCCACTCTCCACGCTGGAGATCCTGATATAGGATTTCTGCATTTCACAGGAATCCGTTGAGCTGTCCTTGGTTTCACGTATTCCTCCTGAGAAGGAACAGCTACTCGGCTCCCCCACCAACGACCAGGTCTCACAGCTCCTTGGGGGAGAAAATATTTTGTTCTTGTATATTATATTTGGTTCTTGATCTTTTTTCTAAAAATGGTAATCTTAATTAAACAAAGGACTGTTTTTAAGGGCACAATTACTAGGGTAGAAACTTTTGTGAACAAAAGTATAGCGGAGCAGAATGTGGATGCCTATGATTTTGAAGTTAGGCAAAACATTTTAAATGAAGCGTTTAAAAAGTACTCGGAAGTTCAAGGTAAAATTGAAGACCTAGATGAGGATGATTCTGATACTATTTTAAATGATAGAATTAACGTAGAAACCAAATATCTTAATTTGTGTGCACTAATTAGAATTGTAACGGTAAAAATTCTCCGTAAATCATTTATTTCTTAGATGCCATAGAAATCAATAGTACATTACGAATAGTATTCGCAGTTCCGCTCTGCACCGTACTCTATGCGACTCGAAAAATCGCCCTCAGGGAATTTTAGTTTTCGAGTGTTGACTGACAGGGCTTCATGGACGAGAAATCATAGCTGTGACGTGACAGTCAGTTCCTTCTTGTTCGTCTTCCTAGGCAGTACTTAGTTTGTCTGTGAGTTTATAAAACCCCTCGTGGCCATTTTTAATTTGTGCAACATGTGTTGGATTTAGCGGCACGTTGTGGAAAATATTGCAAATACTGGGTTCTGGGAATGTTATTGTGGATTTTAAGCTGTTGAGTTGGCCCGATGACCAGGATTTCACCCGATTCTGTCGGATTTAAAATTTAGATTGAAAATAATTGAAACTGTCAAGGAAGACTTGTTTTTAGGAGCTCACTTGCCGATGTAAGTACTTGTTTTATTCGTTGTTTGGTTCCTGATTCTTATTGAAAAGGATTTTTGTGATTAACACGTGAACCCCGTTTTCTTTGTAGTGTGGGCAAGATCATACATCACTTTTTCTTCTCTTCCCTGATTTGTGGATTTGATTTGACCACGTGAAGGATATTCGAACGTCCCTTTTGAAGAACCTCAGGAGAACCTACCTGGGTAAATACACATTTAATCATATTTTATGAGTAGATATTTTATCAGAGAATTCTAGGTGTTTCATGACATAGGGGGAACAATTTTACTGTGATGATTTTAGGTAGAGAAAATATGTGAATCGTTATAAGGTTTTTCAACTGTTAGAAGGAGTTAATGCAAAGAAGTAAACAGGGTGGGGACATATAAGTCAGCTGGGGCTAGGGAACACTGTTGCTGAGTGGTGGATTAATCATGATTTCGTTCTAGGGTTTTTGTAATTGGCTCAAAATATTGGATTGGAAGTCGGATGTCAATTCTAGTGATTCTGGTATCAGTTTGTTGTCTACCTACGGAACAGGAATAGCTTGGATAGCGTGGTGGGAACCTCCTACTAGATCTCAAGACTCCGGGGCGTGAAGCCTTCCATTTAGTTCACCATCTGGTGAAGTACAGTTGGTCTCTTTTCTTTTATATGATAAGGAAATTTTAAATATAAGTAGTAATTTTTAGTCTTTTAGAAATTTGATAAACTTTTGGTAATTTTAGAATTTTTAGTACCTACTAAGGTTTACCTACGCATATATATATACATATACATTTTGTGGGTTGCTCCTATTTGGACAGCCACTGGTACGTACCATTGGTTTTCATTTTATTAACATACATGGTTTTTATATTTAGATTGAACTTGTAAAATTGTGATATCGTTTGCGCAATCTTGTCTGTTGGGTACAATAACTACGACCAGTAGGTTGTAGCTGATATTGCTTATAATTCTTGATCACCTGTAATCTCAGTTAACTTAACTTTTGTTTGTAATTTAATTAGGTATTTCATAAATGTTCCGAATAGTAAGGGGGGGGGGTAGACTTGGTTTTAAGCTTAATCCGTTAACTAATGGTTCTTGGATATTATCCGTACTTCAAGTAAGCTAACCATCTCTACAGTACCTTGGGATGACACTCCGGTGTTAGTACTCGAGAGATTGGGTTAGACGTAGAACAGTGCTTGACGTAGGGTTGAGTACACCTAAGTATTGTCTGGTTAATGTTATTTATGTAATATTCTTACATATTTTTTTTGTTCTGTTTAATTGGGTGAATTAACTTTTACGGCCTTAAGACTTTTGTGCGCCCTGGTTCATCAGCCTTCAGCCGAGTACCAGGTTTTGTAAATTTTGACGTTTGTAAACTTGACATATTATTATGTAGATATGCCATAAATTTGAAAAGAGACATTGGGTCCAAACAAATCAATAATTAAAGTTATTCTTTAATCAGGGGAACTTTCTGGTTTTATTTTGTGATACCTGTATGACCTTCCTAGTGACGAATCATAATCATTAACTTACTGAGGAGTTGTGGGTTAATTTGAGGAACCTTTAGTACTTGTTTTTAACTTTTCTGGCGCCCAATTTATCAACTTAAGTTTAGAAGAATCCACCCTTTCCTCGACTCGAAGCTAGTCGACGGCAAGTACTGACAGTCTAACATCTATAACGGAGGTTTGTGGGTTTTTTATTAGGTATATGGTTCAGTGCTGGTCTCTGACTATAGAGTTTCGTTAGAGAAAATCTTTCGTTATAAAAGAAATTTACAAAATCCTATTGTAACAAATTCTAGCTCGAGCTCTAGCTCTCCTGTGCCGTCACAGGCTCCAAATAATTATGTTAAGGTTCCAGAACTGTCCATTTCAGTTTTTAATGGAAAATTTTCCGATTGGAGTGGTTTTTACGATTTATTTTCTGCCCTGATTATCGATAACACACAATTATCTGTTATACAAAAGTTTATTTATCTGAAATCCTCCCTAAGGGGGGAACCTCTTAAATTGGTGGAAAATTTACCTTTAACGAACGATAACTTTAATATAGCTGTAAACACTTTGAAAAATATGTATGAAAATAAATTATTTGTTATCAATGCCCACATTAAGACACTGGTGGAAATTCCGTCTATAAATAGGTGTACGAGAATTAACTTACGTGAATTCATTACAACAATAAATCAACATATGGAAGCTTAAAAAAAGTTAAGTGTCCCAATTGAGGCATGGGATTTTATTTTAATCTACTTATCAACTGAAAAGTTAGATTTCCAAACTAAACAAGCATTTGAATTTGACAGAGTAAGTAGTGCGCTGCCAACATTGAAAGCATTTTTGGGTTTTCTGGAAAAGCGGTGTATAGCATTAGAGAATTTAGGGGTCCCGGAAAGTAAAGGGAAATTTGTTAATTTGAATACAAAATCCACGGATCAAAGGGGAGTTTATATGCAAAAATGTTGCTATTGTAAGGGTACTAATCACCAGGTGGGTGAATGTTTTAAATTTAAATCGTTGTCGGTTGATCAACGACGGCAATTTGTGAATACAACTAAATTGTGTTATAAGTGTTTTTTACCTCATTTTGTTCAAAACTGTACTAAATCAGGGTGTTCCATTTATAAGGGTAGTCACAACACATTATTGCACGTTCAGAAAGGGCAATATGGTGATCAGGGTCATAGCAGCAGAGGAAATGTTGCTATTGTTAATAGCTCTCGCGATAATGTTCCATCTAATATTAGTGGGAACTTTAGGGAAAGTCATGCACCCCAGGATAAGGCAACTGCAGGAGGTATTTTTGACCAAACAGTTGAGGACAATGAAACTCCTTTAAATAATTCCATTCAATCGTTGTCTGCAATGGCACAAGGAAGGTCTAACCATGTTATGTTCGTTACAACACAGGTGTTTTTGTTGGAAAGGAACGGAAAATCTGTTATAGCGACTGCTTTATTAGACAGCGGTGCACAATGTTCGTCAATAACAACAAAGTTAGCGAAAAGGTTACTCTATCCAACTTATGAACGCACTATTCAAATTTCGGAAATATCAGGTAAAGGGGCCATGTGTAATGAAATGATTGACATTACACTATCTTTAAGAAATTGTAAAGACGTCAATAACCAGGAACTTAGTATATCTTGTTCAGTAATGGATAATTTTGTATCGAAACTGCCCCAAATAGAAATAGATATCAATAAAATTCGAATTCCAACAGATTTGCATTTGGCTGATCCTTTTTTTGGCAAACAAAAGTCAGTTGACATACTTCTCGGTGCCGATATTTATTACGAGGTAATCACACCAGAGATAATGAAATTAGGTAGGGGTTTGCCGGTGTTACAAAACACACTTTTTGGTTGGGTTATTGCGGGCAATATATCTGAGGAATTTATTGGGTATTTAAGTGCAAATAATAATTATGATCGTAATAATGTTTCTTTGTCGACAAGTTCGTCGGAGATCAATAAAATGATGGAAAAGTTTTGGGAATCCGAAGAAGTCAGTTGTAATAACATTATAAATTCTGAAGATGAACTTGCAGAAATTATTTTTAATAATACCACAAAGATTTTAGAAAATGGGTCTTTTCAGGTAAATATGTTACTAAAATCAGTTAACGAACATGAGAAATTGGGTGATTCCTTTACGTTAGCTAAAAGGGGATTTCTAAGTTTGGAAAAACGATTCGTAAAGGATAATAATTAATTTTTAAATTATAAAGGTTGATGAAATTGATGAATACGTGGCACTGAGTCACGAAAAATATGTCCCACTAACGTTAAAAAATAGTCTGGGGTTTAATGAATATTTTCTTCCGCATCATTGTGTGATAAAAGAATCAAGTATGACCACAAAATAAAGGGTGGTTTTTGATGCCTCTATGAAGTCATCAACGGGTTATTCTCTTAACGATATGACGTTAAAGGGGTATAGGGTTCAACCAGAGTTAGTGGACATTCTGTGTAGGTTCCGTTTATTTAATAGTATATTATTAAACGAGCAATTTATGATAGCCATAATTCACGATGGGTGACGTTTGCGTCACGAGCCGTAGGCGAGGAGCGCAAGTCACCCAAGTGAATTATGGCCATAAATTGCGAGTAGAATACTATACATTGTCCACGACACTTAATTTATTTATTAATAAATAAAAGTCAGTAGCGATTTGGCATATTACTAACCTCAAAATGTTGTGGCAGCTACTTCAAATAATTTGACATATATAGAGATGGGCGATACTGTAGAAAGTATCAATACAACGTACCGTTATAAATATATTGTTTTAAAATACTTAATATTAGAAAACATCGTTATGAAAAGTATCAATACTAAAAATTACAATATTTTATAGATACGATATATGTCAGAAACAAATTTCCTGAACAAAATACGCAGATTTGATAGTTTATTCCATATTGTTCCCCCATTTTTAGTTAGGAGGTAAAATATTGACTTATTATTAGGTGGTCGTGGACAAATATGTATTAATTGCTGATATTGAGAAGATGTACCGCAAAATTAAAGTCGAACCGTCACAAACCTTTTTGCAAACTATTCTATGGAGAGATCAACCTGATCAAAGTCTGAAATGTATAAAATTACAAACAGTAACGTATGGAACAAAAGCGGCACCATTTTTATCTACGAGGGTATCACTTGAATTGGGTAAACAAAATTCAAGCAATTTTCCATTAGTGGCAAATACTATTTTTAATCAGTGTTATATAGACGACATATTAAGTGGTGCAATGGATTTGGATACATTATCAGAATTGCGCGAACAATTAATTAAGTTATTGGGGCTAGGAAAATTTATGCTGCATAAGTGGGGATCTAACTCACAAGAGTTTTTAGTAAAATTTAATGCTGTAAATAATGATTACGAAATTAAATCGGAGGATTTTTCAAATAAGGTTTTTAGGAATTTCTTGGTGTTCAACGTCTGACGAATTCGCTATTTCTATACCACAAAAAATTAACGCAAGCGTAACAAAACGCAATGTTTTGACGGTGATTGCGCAAATTTATGATCCGTTAGGATTGGTATCCCCTATAGTTGTAGTTGCAAAATTGATTATGCAAAGAACGTGGTTGTTAAAATTAGATTGGGATGATGAGTTGAGTGATGAATTAAAAGTGTACTGGGATAGTTTTCTTAAAAGTATTATGGGACTTTCTCAATTACAGATACCACGCTGGTTGTTTTTTGATAAAACTCCAATAAATATTGAATTACACGGGTTTGCAGACTCGAGTTTAAGAGCATTTGGGGCATGTGTATATTTAAGGGTGAGTAACGATGATAACACTGTATCGTCTAAACTTATTTGTTCCAAGTCTAGGGTCGCGCCGCTAAAAACAATAACAATTCCAAAATTGGACCTGAACGCGTTTCTTTTATTATCTAAGTTGATAAATAATGTAACGTTCATTCTAATTTATATTTACAATTAATTTATATTTACAGATTCATATTCAAATACAGTCCTTATTTAATAATTTTTATATCACACCAAACACACACTAACTAATTTATATGAGAGTCACTTTATCGAGGCGCGATTGCTTCCTTTCAGTATCAACACTAACTGACTAACTAACTCCACTGCGATGCTCGTCGCCTATTTATACTCGCACGTATGTAGTTCTAGAAATCTCTCGAACTCGAAGTTCTGGTGGATGCGCTTGGTTTTTCTGGATGTTACGTAGTCCAGATCATTCTCGATAATAAGGCGGAGGAGCCATAGTCGTATCATATGAAATTTCACTGGGGGCACTAATTGAGCACATTAATGCAGTAGCTCGCGTAACATTGCCCCCTCCTTAAGAGACAGTTCCTCCTGGAACTAACTAGGAAACTGAAACGAGATGACTGTATCGGCAACTGGTTCCCTTGTTACATTTTTCAGTTGCATGGAAGTAACATGCGACCGTCTTCTATGTTGGCTGTGTCTCTCGTACTTGGCCGCAGACTAGTACCTGCACTTCGGTGTCTCGGAAGATCACTTCTACCATGTTACGGATTATTCGCCAATCTAAATGCCTACATTCAATCTTGGGCATGGCTAGCCTATGCACGTCCAATTCAAGCACATGCTCCCTCAAGCTTCGTAATG
>CAJUYH010008708.1:0-14951 GCA_910591685.1 Galerucella tenella
TTTTTTTTTTGTTCGTAATTTCTATAAATGAAAGGAGTATTCTATTTTTCTGCATATAAAAATTAAAATGTCGTTTTCATATTTAAATATATATTTTGTAATATATAACGGATACACTTTCCAATCGAGTCCTCAATTCGAACAATCTCTCGAGTTTCGATAAGGTCGTACAAGGGCCTACATTATCTTGCGTAAGGAATAAAATTTTATATATTTTTATGGGAGGGCTGAATGTGGCGATTTTTATTCTTTTATTTTATCGTGGCATAGGGTTATAACTTGCATATACAAAACGCCACAGAAACAATCGTAAATAGTACGTGGCGAGACGAACATCCGTTGTGGTAGTGAGTTGCACTATTTAAATTAACCGCAGAATCTTTCTTTCTTGATCGTTAATCAATTGTCATTGCTCAAACAACAGAAATAGTTGTCATAAATTTTCTATTTTATTTTCTCTCATCTACCTTTTCATTTTTACTTCTCCAACATGACAAAAAATAATGGAACATTTTATGATAGCGTCGGGGCATATATATATATATATATATACAATTTTTTTTTCGTCTACGCGTGTGGAAGGATATCGAGTTTATGTTTGGTTTCGTTTCCCGTCCCGCGGCTTCAAGAGGACAGTTTGGAACCATGGAAGCACGTGCAGGATGTTGGGTCCCGGTTTATATATACATACAGATAGTAATTCGATCGCTAAGCTTCGAAATTGATCGTGTACCTATATACACTTGAAGAAGGATAAAAAAGAAATTTTTTTCTTTATACATTCTTTTTTTCCTTCCGCACTAATAATAATAATGACAATAACAATATAGCCGAGCCATAGTGACGCGTGATATGAATATTTTTGCTTGTTAAGAAACCTTATATCATTCCCAAATATTCATTGTCAAAATTAAATTAAATTAAAAAATCTAAATTATCTAAAAATATAAAAAATAAATATCTCCATGTTATTCGATCCAATGTATGTTTATCTGTAATGTGTTGTCTTGAAGGTTGAATTTGACCGTTACATCGCATTCTGTTGCTCAACTTGCTCTGAATATATTATTATAAAGAGGAAAAAAAAGTTGATTTTTAATTTTCTTTTTTTTTTCCTCTCTGCCGTCGCAAACGCAACCCATGTCCGAGCGATTCGGGAGCATCTACTGGCGTACGCACACCTGCTGAGGGCCCCAAATGGTAGCAACAGTGGAGAGAATTGGGCCTGAAGTAGAAAAAGACGAATGGATACGATCCAATACATACAAGTATGTGCAAAGCTAAATAAAACTAATACAACTGCATGGACGCTGTTGCACACATAGTATTATTATATATATAAGCTCTTGCAATCGCTTCTCGCGTCGTAACCAATTTTCTCTTGTGCACCTGCCGTCTCAATTTTACTTGGACATTCACCTGATTTGCCCGAGATTATATTCATTTGTATATTGCGAATCACGACGACAATGGGCCAATAGTATGTTATTGGGGGAGATGAGTAAAGCGATTGAGATATACAAAGATACCACTGAACACACATTTATCAAATAACAAACACTGTACTCATTTGTCGTGTAAGATAAATCACCTGACGTATATATATATATATATATGTTTTAATTGAATTAAATGTGATAATGTGATAACTAAGGATAGAAAATAATTCAAATGCATCAACAATTTTTTTTTTAATTCTCGATATTTTTTTTAATTTTTCAATTTTTCTTATGAACATTAGCACTGTTTTTATTTATTCCAGTGTGTAAGATATTTTATTCAAACTCTCTTATTATTTAGTGTTGTCGTTGGTGGTTGTTTACTCATTCATTTATCGTAATTAAATTGTTGTTTTGTTTGAAGTTTTATTCTAAATGATGAAATTAATTTTTTTTTCGACCACATTTTTGTTACGACAATACCGAAAGTTCTATATAAGAAATTGATTGATGGCTGCGGTGATCGGAAATGGAGATGACTCTGTTCATTTTTTTTTTTCATTTCATTAATTGTTCATTCGTTGAAACTCTCGTTAATATCCGTTGCTTCATGTTCTTTTCTTTCATGGCACAAAACAATTATGCACTACACGCAAACACACACACACACATATATATCTATGTATATATATACTCATTATTTTTTTCCTCTATTTATTTTCTTTTATTATTTTTTAATTATTGTTTATGGTATGTTATTCAATACCATTTATATTTTAATCTAAATATTACACATAAAATAATAAGCTATTATCTAATTTATTATTAGTGAGATCATACTAATACATCACAGGGTTACATTCGTAATTTGTTTTCTTATTATTTTTTGTTTTCATTGTTTTCATTTTTATTTTTTGTTTTTTCATAAGATATTATTTATGATTGTGTAACAGTGTGTATAGATGTATTTCCTTCATAATTTTATTCACTTATTTATATAATATAAAATTAATTAATGTGAGGTCAATTAAAATGTGACTAATAATTTATAATATATAGATTTAATCCGTGACTTTTAAACAAAATTTTAGTATTTTTCTGTTGCTGTCGCTCGACCCCACAATATTTTTTGATTTAATTCATTTCTCACATGTTTAAATTATACTAATTTTATATTCTTCTTGCCATTTAACAGTTTTTTTTATTCACTAACTCAATTATTCATTTTTGACGTGACGAAAAAAAATATGCGCCAATTGCCTCGAATAGAGAAGAAAAAAACATTATACATACTGATTAAAATAAAATTAAAAAATATTACTGCACTGTAGAAAATTTATGTGTACACACACACACACACACACATATATATATATATATATATATATGTGTATGTATAAGAAAATCAGAAAAAAATAGCTTGTAACCACCAGTCGTATTTTTTGGCTATAATCTCAAAATGAAAATGAATAGAAAGATGATAGGAATTGTGGAAATTTTCTATTCCGTTTTGGGAAAACAACACACAAATAGATGAATATGAATAATGACAAAACAATAGAAGAATAAAAACATAATTATTTTTTCTTATGTTCGGGCATAATGAATCAAACAAATGATTTGTATTTTATTACACGCGTCTAGATTTAATTTTTATCATAATTTGTACAAGATCTCAATATTTTGTGCGCGCAATGACTTGATTCATAAAAAAAAAAAAAAAATATATATTTACAAACGAAATAATGATAAAAAAAATTCAATAATTATTACCAGAACCAACTATTATTCTTGTTTTTTTTTTTTTTCGTGCAGGGTCATATCCAAAATATTCGGACTTTTCATTGAACAGGACATTTTTTTTAGGCATAAACTGTTGTTCTCTTATTTTTCATTGTTTTCTCCTTTTTTTTCTTTCCCGTTTGTTTGTTATTAAGGTACAAATGATGAGAAAATTAACGATTAATTACTTTAAACGAAAAACTACTAAACAAAACGAAGCAAATTCGAAAGGTAATGTTTTGGCATCAGCTGTACTTTTTTTTTTCTTCATTTTTTTGTTTTTATAAATTGCGTACAGGAGATCAATGCTTAAACACTTGGGTAACGTAATAAAGGCTATTTAAATTGTCTTTATCGAACGATCAATGCTAAATCCAAAAAATGAATCATTTTTATTTCAATAATCATAATTCATCAATCATTATTAATAAATGATCGTTGCTTTAATTCAAGCAAGGAATATGCCGCAATTTGAAAATGTCAATTGACAGAATGCCTTTATCAAAACTCTAACTATTGTTTCATTCAATTCATTGAAAATAATTTTTAATCTCATAGAAATAGAGAAAAATACAAAATATAATTGTTATTTTATTCATTGTATACATCTGAGTTGATATAGTTGATGGAATTGAAATAACAAATGGAAGAGAAAAAAAAAGATAACAAGACAACAAGAGATTCATAAATTCAAAAAAATTCGATAAAGACATTATTCACAAAGTACGTATACTCTCTTCTAAATTTATAATGAAAAATAGACTTAAAAATTATGCACTACAAAGATATCTCGCTTGTTCTCTACCTCATGCACGCATCTTTAAATATTTATTTATTCAATTAATCAGTAAATCCGATTTAATACAACATTCAAACTCATATTATTATTACAAGAAAGAAACTATCGAAAGAAAGTGAGATAAAACGAAAGTGAAGAAGAAATACATAGATAAAACTATATATGTTACATTGTATAAATTTTGACAATTTTCTCTGTTACCTGAGTCACGAGAGTTTATTAATTGAACACACACACACACTCACACATTTGCATGCATAGATACATGCACACACACACACACACACGCGCGTCTCTACAATGATATACCCTATAATGCCCGTGCAGATGAACAAAAAAAAAATACAAAATCAATCAATCTTGTTATTTTTTTCCAAATGTACAATAGTTCAACATAAATGTTTGTCGCAATTTTTCAACTTTTTCGTATTTTTTAATGTACGTTTATACGTGTGACATTTGGTTGTTCTCAATTTTTCATATATATATATATATGAAATGTGTCTCAGTGCGGATTAATCTACGTGAATGGCACAACCAAAGGACTCTATCAATAATTTTATTGTTCCTCTCGTGGCAATCCCGGTCAACTATCCGCGCGCCGAGACGATTACTCAATAACTATTTCATTTCATTTCTGTATATATATACGTTTCTTATAACTACATTGAGACGCCTGTTTTTTTTTATATATATCACCGGATAATTCATATTTTTAATTTTATTATATTTATATATATATATATATTTGATATCAATTATTTTTGCTTACTTCACACGCCATTTTGAATCGCGAGTTATTTCGAATTAAAATATTCCTATACAATTATTAGATCTAAAGTACAAAAAAAAAAGGGAGAAAAAAAATATTTCAGGCTACAATAACTTTACATTTATACATACTATATATATGTATATATAACTGTATGTGTTGTTTGTTCGCCAATGTCAAAGTGTGAATCAAATGAAAAAGAAAATGATTGGGGAAGGGGGATAATAATAATAATAAAACGGGGAAAAGATTTCAGCTGCGTATTTCACCGGCGTTACGTGAAATTTTTTCTGGCGGCTCAACAATACTCTTCTTCGTGCTACCGTTCAACGAACGTTTACGACTCTGCATAAAATCTGAAACAAAAAAAAATTGATTAAATTTCATCATTAGTATTTGTGTTCAGTACCAAAAATATAAAGATAGGGAGACATTAAATTGATTTTCACAAATAAAATTAATGTTTATTTTTTTTGACAATAACATATATATATATATATATATATATATATATATATATGTATGATTCCTCTGTACTCCAAAAACATCTGTCAGGATTTTTCAGACCCCCCATAGGACAATTCCCCTCTTCACTACCGTATGTCACACATTTAATGTCGCACGCGACAGATAAAAACCCGAGTGTGCCACCGCCTTTTTGATCTATTATTATCCACCACGTCATTTGCATCCTATTCTTTATATATATCTATATTTTTTTCGAAAGTCAGTCGTAACACAATTATTCTCCCCCTATTTTTGATTGATCATCTTCTGATTGATCCTGATCTTGAACACGATCTGAATGAATTTTTCATATACTTTTACATAATTATATATAATTAATAATAGAATACCCATGAAAGTTAACAAAAATTATTTATTTTGTGTGCTGTTAAATATCAATAATTAATTTATTCTCAGATAAATTATGTTTATTTATATTATTGCAAGTTTTCATCGATAAAATTGATAATGAATTTTTTTGACAGTATTTTTGGAACATATATATATATATATATTTCTTTTGATCATGAAGGTCATGACGTCGTCGCGGCGCCGGCGACGGAAGGTCTTGATAATTTATCGTGTACGAATGAGTGGGCTCATACAAAACACACTAATAAACACATACAAATACATCGCTCGCGTATATACATAATATAGTCTCGTATTTGCACGCAAGCGCGCAAGAGAAACGATCCGCGAAAGTTGCGGCGGGTCAGGGTATTGGTGTACAGTGAGTAAACACACATATATGTATATATATATGCGCAAAGCAAAAATAGAGAAACATGTAAAATATAGTAATCAAAAACTATTTACAATATTAATTGAATATTATGATAAATATATAATCTAACTGATAAAATTCATGAATTAATTACAAGTCAATACCAACTCATTAAATTATATAAAAATTAAGTTTTTTTTCTATTTCAAATTATAATTTACAAACATACAAATTATTCAAAATTCGCGTTACACCTTGATTAAATTGATATATATATATATATATATAGGTCAGCTATATAAATAAAATGAAGGCCATAAAACGGTTCTCTCTTCAATGAAAAGAATTTGGTGACATGCGGGCCCGAAATTTTTTCGCGTACGAAAAAAATATATATATAAAAACGAAACATTTCCACCCAATTGCAAAGAAAAAGAAAAAAAATTCATAAATGAATATCGAAAAATAATAAGAAACCAATGTAGAGTCAAACAAATAGAATCAAACGTGAAAAATAATTTAAATCAATTGAAATAGTTGAGTATTAACGTGACTTTTAATTTATCCACGAGGATTTTAAATAGCACAGTGCAGCATGTGAATGCCTATCCCCTATTGGGCTCTCTCAAAAAGGGTCGGAATGAGCAGAAGGGACGAAAGTGAGAGGAAAAAAGCACACATTATATATGCCATCTCACACGCACAGCTGATACCCCCATGTGCACGTGGGACCCCGGCACCGCGCGCGCGCCATTCGTGGGGGTGCGACAGTACGGGCACACTCAAACATAAATATAAATATATATACATGTGTGTGTTTAGATAGAGCAAGAAAGAGCGATACGAAATCGAAATAGAAGGGGAACAACGAGGGGTTTACGTTCAAAATTTTACCCCATGTAACAGCTGACCGCTTTCTCATTAACAAAGTACGTTACGAAAAATACTATCGCTTTCCACCCCTCATCTTTCGCTTACTTGCATACACTTCGGTCGTTCCCCTTTCTATTTATTATCCCCCCCCCCCCCCCCCGCGGTGACTAAAATAAATTTCTTTCATTTTGTTCTATAACAAATTTGTCAATCCTTTTATCGATTTTCATATACGCATGGGATATTTCAGATTAACTCAGCCGCAACCTTCTATTTTAATTTTCAATTATATATCAAATTCTTCGGTAAAATAATTATGGCGATATTTATTAATCTCGTGAACAATTTGTAATTCTGAATATTTTCAGTATTATACACGGAATTTTATTGAATAATTGCAGTAGAATTGAAGATATTATATTGACTGAAACCATCTCATATTGGGCCACGGATAAACAGTTTAATTTTGCGAAGAAAAACGACGAGCTAATTTTATTAATTGACTTGTTCGCGATAATTCGTCACTGAGTCAGTATGAAATATTTAAAAATAATTAATCAATCACGTAGGAGGAATTAATGATGACAACGCTATGATTTTTTTGAGAGAAAGATTTTTCTTTACATTCTTCGCATATCTTTATTTTTATTTTTTATTCTTTTTTAATACCTTTTCGTTTCTATCACGTCCCTAAATAGTAACGACGCGTGGGTGTTACGTGTACACACGTATTTCTCGTTACTGTATAAAATGGAAACCGTGAAAAAAACATATACTGTACAGGAGCGTACATTTTTATATACAATAAAAAAACTTTTTTCATTTTATCACATTAAATTTTATATTCATCTGATGCACTTTAATGTCATTTATTGCAGATTCAATCGCTTAAATAGGTATTGACAACATATAATACACTCACATATACACGCATATACTATAAACAGCACATTTACAGTGAAATTTATTTATTTAAGTGACTATAACACACAATTCAACATTGTCAAGTTACATACATATAATTACTCATATTTCCGTGGGTTTTAACCGGATTTACAATTATAATTTCCGAAATTTTTCATGTTCCGCACACTTAAAACATTCTCTATTCCTTTTTTTTTGTCACTTCGATACACCGAGTTTTATCCGAAGCGCATTGATACAAACAATAAAGCGAAAATGAACAAAAAAAATGCAATAAAATATACAGTGAGAGAAAAATAATTTTTGATTACACGCGGCCTTATCTATCTATATATCAATATCTACATGCAAACATTTTTTTTTTTTTTTTTCGTTTTATTATATCGAGGATGCATCAGTAATAAAGACACGAGTTTATCATGCATTGTGAACTTTTTGCCATTTCGCGACCCAAATAAATAGGTCCGCAAAATATAAATTAATACGAAGAAAAAAAAATTGCAATTATATATACATCATACATATGTTGTGTTATCTACTTCTGTTAATGCAGTTGTCGTCGCTTGAATATTTACACCTCATTCTTTATACACATACACGCATGATAAAATAAAGAAAAAAAAATAATAAAACTCCAATTGAATATTATGAATTTGTGCGTGCGTGCAGAATTAAATAAATATATAATTGAAATATCAATAAAATACATCGTTAAAATATTTCATCAATTTCTGGGCAATGTCAAATCGTTTACTCTTCAATAAGCCATTTACATCGATCCACAACAACAATAAACATAAAATAAAATATACACATAACAAAAATAAAAAAAAAATAATTGGATGTGGACTTACCGGTGATACTGGTTTGTTTCCTCGCGGAAGTAGGCAAGATTGGTGTTGTCGGGTCTTCAATAATAATGCGACGTTTTTTCCTGTAGCTTTCAACAACAAATTCATGATTGGTCGTCGTTTCACTGTCAATTTCCGGTACTCTCGCCTCTTGCGGTGGCGTTCTCTCAGCTTTATCCGCAACCACTGCGGTATTTGAAGTAACCATTGGCGATAATGAGGTGGATCTTCTCGATGACGTTGACGGCTGTTCATTTATTTTTCGCGGCGTTGATGGCGCGTGTTTACGTAAATACGGCATACCCCTCAATGCATATGGCTCCGGTACTATTTCCTCTGGTCCAATAATCTCCCAATCGTATCGCGAATTGTTTCTCGGTATTTCTAAGTGAAAGTCAAAACCCCAACGTTCAGCGTCCAATATTGATTGGGCCTTGAGTTCGCGTTCGGCGAGCGCCCGCGCTGCCACATGATCAACGGGCCCAAATAGATCCCGTCGGACCCTCGCTAATGCTGCGCGACTTGGAGCAATTCGACCACCGCCACTTCCATTACTGCCAACCATATTACGACTCATCTCAGTCATGAGCGCCGGATTCATCACTCGTGCGCTCATATTTTAGTCCGTTACTGAATAATAACTGTCGCCCTTGCTACTTATTTATTTTTCACCTCACAAAATAAATAAAAATAATTGTTATATAAATTTTTTGTTTTTAATTTTGTTCTCTTTTATAAATTATTATTTCAATGAAATTATATCGATATTTTGAATAAATGATATTTGAATTTGCCGCGCAATCATACACCATTAGCTTCAAGTAAAATGGATGATGATAACTGGCTATTGTATTTATGCGTGTCTATATATCACGTGTGTATATGTGTAAATTAGTGGCGCTCACAATGAGCCTCAACTCTCTCTCTAGTCACAAGCATGAGGGAGAAGCTTTCCTGGAATCCTCTAGTCAAGTCACACATGCATTTACAAACGTGAACAAACACGTCTGCATACAGTCACAGTGGGTTGTGAGCAGTGGGGGAAACACCAATCCCCGTGCACATAAGGCGTGTTCTTCACTCATCCGCATATGAACATATATATATATATATGTGTGTATATGCAGTGGTAAAGACGATTTTTAGTAGCCTAAGGCGCAGCGAGAAATAGGCGCGCGTAACTCAATAGCAATATGGCAACCCTGTATAAAACATGTATCTCTGTGGCTATGTATGCATATATGTATGTGCGCGTATAACTTTACTCTCTCTCACTCTTGCCACACTGCCGCTCTCTATGGTGTCTCTCTGATTTTATATTTGAGCGGGTTCGAATGGTGCAAGTTTGTGTGTGCTCACACTCACTTGTTCAACGGCGGGCGGGAGAAATTTTAATCCAACACACCACAAACGCACTATACAACAATTTACGTTTATTTAGTTCCCACAGCAACATAAAAAATCCATCACTGATTTTTAAACAATTTTTTTTTCTCGCTCTCTATCTTCACTTTGTCACACAATTGTACAATACGCGTGTACACCCGTCTTGTGAACAAAAATAACAAACAAACAAATTTTATTCACTTGTAAAGTAATAAATTGAGCGGCAAAATCAATATAAATTTTTATTATTTCATTGTATTACGGTTTACTTCTTTATTTTGTTATTATATATTTTTTTAATATTACTGAAATTGAATATTATTTAATATATATTTGTGGATTTTTTTATATTTTTTTTTTCCTCGCGTACAAAACACACAAACACTTATTTTTATTAGTTTTTATGTGTGTGTGTGTCTCTCTCTCTCTCTCTCTCTCTCTCCAGCTACGTTTTCTCCTTCTCTTTTTTCGTGGCAACGTCGTATAGCGGGTCACGAAGCGACGAGCGTCGAGCGCGCATCAAACCAGAACCCGGTAGAAAAATAATCCGGCAACGTTGCACGCACTTGCGTGTACGAGTCAGAGAATGGGTTGGAATACGTGTTGGAAACAAGACGCCAAGAAGCGGGAGAGTCTCTTCTTATATATATATTCACAAACATATATATATATATTCTCACGCACCACAGGGCCAATCACGTTCTTGTTTGTGTGTTATTGACGTACTTTCCACCACGACAATTTTTTTTTTCTTTTCTACCAATAAATTTGCCGCGTTCACACGTTATTCAACATCGAATATAATCACACCACCCTTCTATATCATCCAATTGAATTCTTAATTGCACGATGCCCTCACTCAATATAACCTCCAAATAATAAATTTTTTCCCTCCAATAATCCCGTCACACGTTCAAAGCCACCGTCAATGCAAATCAATATGAGTTTTTAACATTTACTACGGATTATATCACATGAAATTCCACGCAATAATTTCTTTTCCCGCGCTCAACATAATTGAATTGAACGCTGACAGATATATGAAACAACAATCACATAGGAAAAGCATGGGACGGACAATGTATATCCCGCGTAATTTTATCCAATTGATGGCGCGTGTATATTAATTGTACACCAATTCACTGCATAAAATTGTGATTATTCGCTCGTATATATAAACGTTTATGTATTTCCGTAATAGAGATTGCGCAGTTGCAAACGTAAAATGGTGAAATAATGAAGAAGCGCGAACAAACGTACAGCACGTGTGAAGCGCTCTCTGGCGACTGATATTGGTGCCGTTTGCTGCTGGCATCCGCGGGCTCATCGTTCGTAATGCCACATCGGCAATTGTCGCTTAAAGTCGGTTTAAATCGGGTCACGCCTTCTTGCCGAAGCGCACGATGGTGCGCTGGAACGAGTGATTTTATACCCGACTATCACCGATATATTGCGAAGTGTTTGTCGCCTTTTACCGCACTTCTTCGTACGGTCGCCATGACACTTGCGTATATACATTTTCGCTATCGTACTGTCGCAACTGTGAGTGTGTGATGCGTCGTCGTTGTCGTTCGTTGTTCGTCGTCGTCGTCGTCGTCGTCGTTGTCGTTGTCCTCGTCGTCGTGGCAACGGCCACATATAGAATGATTCTCGCATAAGTATATACTTTACTCTGCGTAAGGGCCACCATCGTTGTTGGTCGTTGCGTATATATATATATATATATATATATATATATACATGCATCCATGCGTATGAAACGAAGGCAAAATCATGAGAGAAGGAGACAATCTCGCGTGCTTTTGCGATATACAATAATGACGCGGGAACAGTATGATGAAGAGGAAGATTATGGGGAAAAAAAAAAATGATAAATAAAGACGATGAGATGATGGAATTGTTCAAGCGACAAAGAAGATAATAGAGAATTGTAAGCGATGTATTGTAGTAGTGCTACTATATACTGTTGCTACTGCTGCTACCACTACTGCCACTAATACTGCAAATGCTATTGTTTTTATTTATTTGTTTTATTTTTGTCGATGACGTTGTGAATTTCAATGCATTCACACCTATGCACAGTCATATTTGTCACAGAATTGTTTTCAGGTTAAACTTAAAACTAACTGAACAATAGTCAGAAGATGGATATGAATATTTTTTTTTTTTCCGATGGGGATAAAAATGGATTTATAATGATAATAATTGATATATAGTATATTTATGTTTTGTTGTTGTTTTTTTTTTCCTTTTATATATATGTATATAAATACAGAACATTGGTGATAACACGTGAGAGCAAATAATAATGACAACAATGATAACGATAAGGAGCCAGCGATAAATTCGATCTTGTCATATTGAGAGTTGTAATAATAAATTTTGAGGTATATATATATATATATATATATATATATATAACTTTTTAGAAATTAATGGATTAATCATGGAAATAAAATAGTATTCATGAAAACATTTAGCGGAACATTTGGGTGTATTTATGTATATTGAAAACTATTAATGGATAAATTTATAGGTTGTTTGAATTTTTTAACTCCTCTGTAATATATATAAAGACAACGTGAACATTGAATTGCTCTCTGCAGTTCTCTTTTTGTTTTCCTCTTACTTTTGTATATGTATATATATATATATATATATGTATATTTATATATGTTGTCTGTCATTTGCACAATTGCTTAATCACATTATAACGCAATTGAACCATTAAATATGGAATGATATGAAAAAAAAAAAAAAAATTCTTTAAAGAAAATTATTTATTCAATAAATTATATTCGATTGTTATCATTGGAAAAATTGATTTTTAATATAGAATTATATTTTTGTGTTTTAATATTTGTATAATTTGTGTGAAATGATCATTTTAATTTTTGTCAATTGATGGAAAATAAATAGAAAAATGGAAATGGAGAATTTTTTTCATTTGAATTCATTTATTTGAGACATGAAAAGTAGAGAGAAAAAAAATTTGTTGGATGTAGTCCAACGCGGGAAAACAAATTTTTGTACGATACTGTATCTATACATTCATACTGTTTTCACATACATATCTCATTATCTATATGTATATATATATATATATATGTATAGAGAGAGAAAGGGAAAAACTTTAGAGGAGTCTACCGTAGATAAAACGACTAAACACGCGAGCCAATCATAGCCCACGCTTTTTCTCATTCTCTCTCTCTCTCTCTGTGTAACCCAGTAAGCTGGACGCTAGTAGATAGATACATCAAAAGTGTATATATTTTATTTGTGAATGTGAGTGCGGTTTGTATACTGCAATGAGCAGAGGGGCAGTGGGGAAAATTAAAACAAATCAGTGACAATATCCGCCAGATAGCGCCAGCAATACTTACCGCGTCAATTTAAATCTTTCCCATTTACATCACAAATTATTCAATCATCAATGGTCCTACTTTTTTTTTGTTTAATTCATATTCTATCAATAAACAACATGAAAATTTAATCCCCGTATTTATCACGCTATTCACTATTGAACATTCATCGGATAATATTTGAAAATGACTTTCAAATATTTATACAGCAAATAAATAAAATAATTTACATATTTCAAGATAAATTATTATAAAATATTATTTGTGTGAAGGAAATCGTGCAAATAGTACAATGTTACAACTGCATGAGCTATTTCAGGTATGATAAGAATGAAAGAAAACACCTGCTGTAACGTTATGTATAGTTTATATATACATTACCGTGTTTGTTCGTTAAATGTAAATTTAATATATATATATGTATATATGAGCGTTGGATTGTAAGTGTTATCACACCGCGGAGTTTGCTATACAGTTCTATACAAACGAGGTTGCAAACCTGTGATATAGATTAATCTTTCACGCGTGCGATGGTGTGACTCTATTATAATGGGCTCAAGGTGGAGGAAAACGAGATGTGGGTTAAAAGCGCGAGTGTGTGCTTTCGCTTTTATTAATTCATCTACCTCACTCTTTCACTCACGCCATTATCGATAACAACTGGTGCGTACGCACAAATATCCGATATTACCAATAAATGAAAATATAAAAGTTTATCAAAGAATTAAACCTGATACGTTTAAACCCGTTTTGTGCAAATAACATTTGTATATCCACTTTTGCACTAACCCAATTAAAATAATATATATATGTACAATTAATTAATTAACGTTATCGCCGCGCTATATCGCAATTGACATTACCTGATTCACTTCTCTATATATATATATATAGATATATTATCAGAAGAAAGATCATTGTGAAATTATATTCTATGATGAATAATGTCTATGTATATTTATATTGTTCGAAAATGTCTATTATTTTTATTTTATCATTTTTTTTTTTTTGCACATTGCAATGGGCAACATGATGAAATATGTATATACGAATAATTATTTGAATAATTCCCCATTGTCGTTGTGTTTAGTACACCTTTTGTAAAGGGAATTTCGTGGGAATTTCGCGAAACGGAAGTGCAATGGTGATGGTGGTGGCGGTTTAAGACGTTCAGCACCCGCTTTATATATATGTATTTAGAAAAGAAGTGAAATAAAAAAAATGAAAGCTTTAAAAGGTACAGAACTTTTTTTTTAGTCTTTTTCCTTTTTCACAATCATGACCAGGTGTTTTTACCACACATTTGGATTTATATACTCAAATTCCCATATATATATATATATATATATTATTACGAATTTTAATGATAAATAAATATTGTTGTAATAGAAAAAAAAAATCGTCGAAGTGTTATATAATAAATAATTATTATGGAAATGAATTTGTTGGCGTGCATTGGATTATTTGAAAAGTTCTTAGTGTATTTATGATACATATTCGTGAGATTGGGATGGATATTATATATATAT
>CAJUYH010008709.1:0-14950 GCA_910591685.1 Galerucella tenella
GATCATCTTTACTTCAATTTTTCCTCAATTTTGTGCCAATTTTAATGTTTCTTCCCAGCTCCTCTCTCTTTTATCTGGTATTTCTACGATTACTTAGTTTCACGTCTTTCTTATCCTGCCTTTTTCCCTGTATTTTTGCTTTTCAAACTCTATTCAGTGACTTTTTTCTGTAATTCGTCGCAAATGTCCCCACCAAGAGAACTGTAGTTTTTTAATAAGTCCGCTGTGGATTGTATCTCCCGACTATTCTTAAATCTATATTTTTTGTCTTTCTCAGTTACTTTCTCTGAATCTTCCTAGACATTTAATCTCTGTTATTTGTATCTTATTTTCCGTTGTTCTGGTTAAACTGAAATGTGAGTATTTGTCAATGTATCGTTTTTAAAACACCTTTATCTTTGTCTATTTGAAAATTTCCCTTTCATTCGAAATTTCATTGCATAGTTAAGCTTATTCGTTTTCTGAATTAATTAGTTAGTATGAGTCCCTTCCCTATTGACCAGTTATTTTTCCGACAATGCTGATATTCAGTTTATTGTGTCCTCTCGTATTGCCCTTAAACTTTTTCCAGCTCCTACCAGCATTATATCTTCTCTGAATGCATCTGAAGCAATACATTGTACTCTTGTACATGAACTTTCTTTAAAAATTCATGTGCTTGAAAAATTTCTGGCGAGGAAGATTACAAGTGATAGTTTTTTCAATATTTTATTCAATGATAGTAGCAGCTGGAAAATAGTCTTAAGTAAGTACGTGAACAGAACTAATAAATATATCAGCAGATATGAGAGAATTATTCATGTTCTAATATAAATTTTCCAAGATTAAACATTGAAATGAAAATTAAGAAACTAGATAGTGTATTATTTATGGAATGTGTGCAGTGAGTTATAGCACTAACGAAATTGTGAAATGCAGTATGCATTTTTAATTTTTTAATTTAGTTCCACATACGTCTCTGACAAATATGGAAAATACTAAATAAAAAAAAATTATTAATTGGAGTATTTCTAGGAATAAATAAATCTTTAGATAGTCAATTGATGCTCAATTTTTCAGATGAAAAGACTTGAATGTGCTGTTTGAAATTAGAAAAATTTGGTGACAGTGATTGACAGTTATTTCGAAGATGTTGGCCCATGGAGTTGCCGGTGCAATTCTTCAGTTAATACTGGTCATACCTGGTGAGTAGTTGAAAGATATTTTTCCTGTCACTGGTGTCACTGATTATTAAAGTCTATATAGAAAGGACAAGGAGTAATAATTCATTCATTTAAGTAGATTTCATAGACGTACCAAAATATATTTTAAGAGGGTATACCGTAAGGTACATTTTTTATTGAGCGAATGAGTTGCAGCTATGCTAAAGAATATACGATTTAGGTCAGAGGTAACGGGATGTACTAATTTTAATAAAAAAAAAGTGATAGAGGTACATAAATTTTAGTAAGTTTGATAAAAAAAGGCATTACAGTTTATTCATAATAGAAAACAAACCAATCTGTAACATTAATTATTTTATATATTTTTGTTCTTTTTGTAAGAAGATTAATTCAAACTTTGAATATTGTCACAAATAAATTACAATGAAATATATTTTAAACAAATTAATTAAAGTCAAGATAGCAAGATATCTTTACAATTTTTATTAAATTCAAAGAAGCAAAATGAATATTTTTTATTTGTATTACTCCTATATGTAGTGTTTGGGGAATTTTTCTCAGAAATTTTAAATGGCAAGAGACTATTTAAGAAGCATTCGACATGCCAGAGAACAAAATTTGAAAATCTTCTACTTAGACGAAACATGGATAAATGCTGGATATACAGTTTCCAAATCTTGGCAAGATGAAAACATTAAAAGCGGAAGGCAGGCATTCGTGGAAGGTTTGTCGTTAGGTTTGCAGCCACCATCTGGAAAAGGAAAAAGACTTATCATTGTCCATGTTGGAAGTTCTGAAGGTTTTGTTGATGGTGGATTATTAACTTTTATTTCAAAACGCACGGGGGACTATCACGAAGATATGAATGGGGATGTCTTCGAGGAATGGTTTGTTCAAATGTTGGATCTGATTCCAAAAGGGGCTGTTATTGTTATGGACAACGCAAGTTACCATACACGGTTACGAGAAGCATTGCCCACAAGTCGTTGGCGTAGAGCAGAGCTTTTGGAGTGGCTTATTTCGAAAAATATTAAGTTTTCAAAAGATCCACTAAGGAAAGAACTTTACAGAATTGCAAAAATGAACAAGAATAAATACAAAACCTACATTGTAGAAGAAATGGCTTCTTCTCGTGGTATATCAGTTCTTCGACTTCCCCCTTATCATTGTTAACTTAATCCCATAGAATTAATATGGGCTCAGGTAAAGGGGGAAGTTGGAAGAAAAAATACTACTTTTAAAATAAACGATGTTGTGAAATTGTTTGAGAGTGCTGTAAGTCATGTTAGTAAGGAAAATTGGACAAACTGTATCGAGCATGTTATCAAAGTAGAGGCAAATATGTGGAAAATTGACAATATTTGTGATGATTTAATCGACCCTATTATTATTAATGTCAACAACGATTCTTCCTCTTCCGAGTCGGATATAGAATAAAATGTAAGTAATAAATGTATTCCAATAATTATTTCTTTTCATTTTTTATTATATTATAATTTAAAACGTATTTTTTTCCCAAAATACACACCACTGCATTGCGTTATTGCTTATCTGCTAATCCTTTAACAATGAAGAAACCCTAAACTTTGCTACAACTGAAACAAATACGGGATCGATCTACCTGGTTTTTAGATTTACGGAAGAAATGTAATTTAAAGTAAGAGATTTATCGAAAATTTCATGGTGCTCCCTGTAAAGGTTTTGCATACTTAATTAGGGTTTATTACTCCTCGTACTTTTTGTACATACTATAACAAGCAAGAAGCGACACCCGTAAATCAATTACTGAATAACGATTTCAATGCTGCTCATAACAACATATTTGGAGCTTATCAACAAATATCAAATGTCAAATTCGACTCTCAGGTTTAGTTAACTTCAAGCATCAAGTTTCGGACTGTGCGCTTAAAGCTGTACTTAAACTGGAATTTAAAGTTGATAAGTCAGTAGGAAGTATTTTATTGTACAAGACGGTAAAAAAGTACTTCATCTTTGAGAGTTTTTCAATAACGCTAATTACGCTCGAGAAGATATTGCGATTTTATCGTCGTGTGCGATACAACATTTTTTCTATAGCAAGACTTTAAATTCAGGTAAAAAATGGAATTCTATGGAAATTTGTAATTTTTGGCACAAAAATAGCAACCGTGTTGCTTCGTTTCTACGGATGTGAATTATTCTGTCAACAAATGTCAAACAAATCTTACATTCTGGTTTTTGTGGGGCGTTTAGTATTTTTGCGATTTGAGTACGACGTAAATACGAAATGTACGGAAAAGAATTAACACTAGAAGAAGAAGAAAAGAAAATATAGAAAAAAGGTAGAACGTGTCGCGGGACACACGGTAGGAACTTTAGTTACTTTTAAGCAAAAAGTATGTAATACATCTGACGTTATAGATAAACGATTCGCATATGCTTTGGTGGTCGAGTAGTAAGCATACCAGACTCTCACGCAGTAGACCCAGGTTCGATTCACCGTGAGGAAGTTTTTTTTTATTGTTAATTTCATTTTTAAATAATTACTCTGCTTGTTATTAATAACGACAACAGGTAGACGTTTGAAATATTCAGCAGAATATTCATTATTATAGATAATGGTACGGTACCCTTCATGAGGGAGTCCGACTGGCAATATCTACAAGGCAAGAAGATCGACATATCACATCTTGTACGAATGTACACATAATTGTACCACAATTCAAAAGAATTTCCAAAAAAAATTATCTGTAAAAAATTAATTTCTCGTTGCACATATTATGTTGTCGGGAAAAAAGAAAGCAGTCAATTGATGTGAAAAATCGCTAAACCGGCTTAACACAGAAAACTCAAAAAAATGTACCCACAATATTGTCATTTTGCTTCGCGAAAAATACTTAACAATGTTCAAAAGTTGTTCTATTTCTAGCTCAATATGCAAATTGTTAAAGACAACCCTCATAATCAAGTGTGCATAATATAATTTAAATCTTTGTACAACGAGGTTTTCAAAGTTTTTTTCGACACAAAAATTGTTGTACTTTACTTGACGTGTACAAATAAATGAAGATAATGATTTCACTACTGAAATACAGAAAAAAGAATTATCTTATAGTGAGCAATTTATTTGAATATTTATTGAATATTGTGAGCAATTTTTTATTTGAAGAGTGGATTTTCGAAAATTTCACGACCCCATTTGGAGGGTAAAAAATGATTTTATACGAAAACAGACTGTGGCAGTCAATTTCTTGTCTCAAAAAACCCCCCTAGACGAATTTTGAGTATTTTTTATGTCGAAAACAATTTTTTTGTCGAAAATTTTGAAGCAAGGGGTGGGTATGGAAATAATTAATATAAACTGGTTTCCGCTAACTTCCTTATTGTTCGGAATTATGAACTCAAAATACACTGGAATATGCAAAAATGTTCGCAAAATCGATTGCCGGAGACTAGAACGTTCTATCTATCATACTAGTCGAGTTATGAGCAATTTTTGTTTTGAAAAGTGGATTTTCGAAAATCTCACGACTCCATTTGAAGGAGAAAAAATGATTTTACACGAATCAAATTCTACGGTCGAATTTTTTGCCAGATCTATTAGCTGTAGTTCGGTCGTTAGTGTAAGGACGACTAGAGTCACTAAAATCAAAATCGTATTCCAGTGGCTTGTAAATATCGAGCGGTGGTTCGGTTAAAACCATTTTTCTAAGTCATTACCATCAAAAAATACACAAATCATGATTGGAATGGAACGAAAAAAAAAGGTGAATCAACCAATATTCACATACATAGCGATAGCACTTACTGATGCTTGAAAACAAATCAAAAGATCGAATTTGCAAAATCCAATTCCAAACAACATAAATCATGAAAATGCAAAATGCTTCTGACGTATCATAAGTCATGTATGCACATTTTAATAATGGGCGTGGATAAATTGTTCGGGATTATTGGAAAAGTAACAAATTATACAGGGTTGGTCCTTAGGTAATTGTACATAGAAGTGGACTACAATCCTAACTTTAAATTATTGTTATTTAAACCAACTATACCTTGTTTTGGAACTAAGAGGATCGATTTGAATGTAAGGCACTTCTGCTGCCTAGTGATTGATTAGATTGCCGCCTGTTTCACACAGCTCTTTTGATACAACTGACAACGACCTTTGTCAGGTTTTTTTATGAAAATATTTATTAAGTACCACTTTTCCATTTCCAACCAAGTATTAAGCTCCAAACAAGTTATTACAGTCGTTTGCTTTTCCAACTAATTATACAATAGACTTTTGCGGAAATCAAAGTTAGAACGAAAATTTTTTGAGGTCACTTCATTCCATAGTTTTATTTTTATAGAATTTGAAATTTCTCTGTTTGGTTATGCAATAATTTTTTGTGCAATAGAATGTAAGTAAGTATATCAATAAAAATGCACCATATATGTACAAGTACTTCCAAGCTTTGCAGCTTTTAAATGTTTATTATGTTTCACATATTATATTTTTAAAATAAATGATTCTAGTATAATTTCCATTTTATTTAAAAAAACTGGCGGCAAATCGTCTGTTTGTCTGGGGTGTCATGAAAGCTACAGCGGGCCCAGCGAGCATGTATATTATGCTTTAGAGGCGGATCGCTCCTCATCTTTATCATGTTCATACTCTTCAAGGACTCGTAAGATCTTCTTAAACAAGAATTGTCCCCATGGGCAATTCAATTTTCAGTATACCAAGAAAGCTGTAAAGCTGTTAGCGATGATACAGATTATTAGAACATTTTTTGTTAGATTATCATGTTTTTATATTGCTTACTATGTTCAGAATTCCAATTGGATTAGTGCCCGTTTCAACAGAGGAGCGTGAACCAGAAAAGCTTTTGAGAAAAGCCTGTATACTTATCAAAATTCGAAAATACCGTGTAAGTTAACTGAATTTCTAGGTGTTTGTTATCATCAAGTTCATTTTTATTCTTGTAGAGTTGTTCTCTACCCACATAACTTGGATTATTCCAATCAAACATCGACTGATTGGACCATAGATTTTGCGTGGCAGTTTTGGTGATTGTGATTAGGAAATGTTTGCTCAAATCACAATCAGGGCATCGAACATTTGCTACTGCTTGACGAGTGACGGCCTGCGTGCCATCTCTGCTCGTAAATATTTGCCCGTCCACTTTGCATTATGGAAATATTATCGGAAATACGTCAATACTGGATGCGCAACCCTTAAAAGTACAGTTAATGTTAACGAGAAAAAAAGCACGATTTCCGATGTTCTTATGCAAAAACGTTATTATTTACGATTTGTATTTTTATTATGAATGGTGGTTGCCAAAAAATCCATTTTTCATGAAACAGGCTTCCTTTAATGTTTGATTTCCTTCAGCTTTTTGTCTCATCAAATGCTGATTTTCAAGCAAGGAAACTTTTTAAAGTACGATTTCAAAATACTCATTAATAACAGGTTTGAGATATCATTACGAAAAAATATTTTTTCTTCAACTTGAACAAGAGCCATAAAAACTTTTATCATTAGAAAAAATTAAGAAGTTGTGGATTAATCTCGTCTAGACAAGTTAAGGTACACAAATGAAAGTTGTGAAAATGTTTTAAAAGTAAAGAAGTAAATTCAATAACGACTATTAGGCCGGATAGTCCGGAAAAGTTGGGACACAAACATCAAATGTTTTCGATAAAGAATATTATATATGTAGCGTACAAAGCACCCAAACTGTAAATTCATACCCCTCGAGGTTTGGAGTTAGTTTTAAAGTTGAAAATATGCAAAAAGTTCATGATTTCTTAAAAAAACTTATATGTTTCTATCTACTTTGACAATCTTTCTTCAAAATGACAAATTTAATATTGACCACTACTTTCAAAATTAAATACAAAGTGGCAAAGAATCATAAATATATACAAAGTGTTATTTATAAGATGCGACATAGGGATTCCTGTACAAAACTCTCAAACGCGAGCTAACTCTTTTACCAAATAGCGTTCATAAAAAATAATACCAGATATGAAAAGGTCGTTGGAAATTAAGTTCAAATGAACTTTTAATTTTCTCTAATTCGTTCTGGTTTAATGAGAATATGGATAGTTATGTTTGAAAAAGTAGAGCTCCACTTTTATCTTTTATACCATTTTGGAATAAGTACTTACAAGGGCTTAGGGCATAGCCAGCGGGCTAGGGACACGGGAAATTAAGAAGTCAAACCTGAAGTATTGCGGTTCGATTCTCCACTGAATTGAGATTTTTCCTTTTTGTTTCTAGTTCTGTTTTACAATTTTTGTCTGAAAAACATTGAATTTAAAATGAAGCAAAGCTATTTATTTCATAAATTGTGAAAAAAGAAATAGAAATGGAAATAAAAAATTTTTGCCATACTTCAGGTTCAACTTTTTAATTTCTCGTGTCCCTATCCTGCTAGCTACGCCCTAAGCACTTGTAGATATTCGAAAGTGGTATAAAAATGAAGTTCGACTTTCTCAAACAACCATCCATTTTCCATTAAACCAGAACAAATTCAAAAAAATTAAAAGAACTTATTTCTCAAGGACCTTTCCAAATCTGTTATTATTTTTCATGAACGCTATTTGGTTAAAAAGTTAGCTCGCCTTTGACAGTTTTGTACAGGAATCCCTATGTCGCATCTTCTAAATAATACAGAGTATATATAAGCGTTTTCTAAATCAATCCTACCTTGTGCCATGTTTGCAGGTGGCACAACTTCTCAGGAAAATTCAGGACTGAGGCTTAGCTTGTCTTTTATATCTTGTAGTAATATTTCAGAAAGATTGAAATTTATTTGGAGAGTATCTATCTCTTTGTTCCAATGAAGGCCTTAAGCTGAGGTCAAATTTTCATAATTTCTGTTGATTTATTGATCATGGTGTGCTCTCGCTCTCGAAGATCAAATTTCCCTTCTAGTATCAGTTAAGTGAATTCTATTATGAATTTATTGAGATCTTTTTCATTATCAACACTGGTCACGCAGTTATCTACATTTAAAAACTATTCATCAATTTTCTTATCACCCCGTTGAAAAATTTCAAATACGGCTGAATAAGAGCCTTTTCTAAATTATATTCTATTAATGCCGCCTGTAAAAAAGTACAGGGAGTAATTTTGAAAACAACTCTTGTATGACGATAATATTTTAAACTACCTTTCCTATCAAACCAGAAGAATCTTAAGAAATCACGATCGTTTTCATATAAACTTATTTCTAAGAACGCTTCTCTGATAACAGATAAAACACCAATCTTATGAAGTGTTAGTCGAATAAGAATCGATGGAGTGAGATCGATAAAATGTATTCCTTTTTCCAAGCAATTATTCAAGGAAACATTATATTTCTCTAGCAGATGCATTGAAAACAGGCCTCTATTTAGTAGTGTCACTATTTAATTTGAAGAAATGTCCATGTGGTTAATAGAATCCACTCTCCTTATTAATTGGAAATAGTTCTTCAATCATACTTCCGGACGCCTATTCACGTAAAGTTCCATCATAAGTATCATAATACCCATCTTTTTCTCATTTCTCAATGAGATTATCTAGTCGTTTTTTTGGCCATGTCGAAATTATTAACAATCCAAGTCAAATCTACTTTGTATCTCCCTCCACTATTGATATACAAATCAACTTTAGGAAATTTTCCATCAGAATCCGAAACACTGGTTTTCAAATCCCACAAATGTGAAGTATAATTATTGCCAAACGAAAAAGAAACCATCATTGAAGAAGCATATAAACTTCAAGAATGGTCCCTTGGAATTTTTCCCATCACAATCCATCAGAGTTTATACTGCTACCCATCCACATTGCAGAGAATATCGTTTCCAGCAATATCAGCTCCGATTAAAATTTCTATTTGGACCGTCGTTCGTATCTCAGATCGAAGCACTCAATTGATGCAGCTCGTTCATCCACTGATTTTCTGATATAGAAGCGACGTGACTACAAATCAATGGTTGATCAAGAGCATCAACGTTACAAATATCCTTTCCGTTCAAATTTTTCAGAGTAATGCAATATCGATTATGATGGCTATAATAGTTTCCGAATTTGTTCCCCCAAATAGAGCATGAACCCAAAGCTTCGTATCCAATTTCAATCGCAAATTGTTTCACAATATATGATTGTTGAGATACAGTATCAATTATTACTCTAACCAATCGAGTTTTGAAATTACTGCCTAGCTGCACAACGAGTGTTTGGAGGATAATGTCATTGTGATACGTGGTGTTTGATAAATTATCAACAATCGCAGGAGCATCATTTGTGGTTGATATATTTGATTAGGAAAGATGTTCTTCAAGAGCACATGCGTCTCGTTACAATTTTTTTTTTCGGACCGAGATGGGAAACTCATAATCGACTGGGTCCTCAACCAGTTCCCAGACAGTGTTGGACTCATCCCCACGGAGATGCCTACCAACCAAACCCACCTCAAACTCGCCGTTACTCCCGCCTTGGAATCACTACCCTAGCATTCGTCTTATTCCTCCTATCACTCCTACCTCTTTCATGCCATAGAAAGTCCTTCTCTTACCCTAATCATGCTCTCTACTACGCCACTTATCTCCATCCATTCCTCCTCGCCCCTCAACATAATCTCCCCCATATTTTCCCAATACACCGCCTCTCCCAGTTTATTTTCTAACTTCTTTAAAACTTCCTCATTCTTCCAACATCTAAACACATGTCCCACATCATCCTCCATTTCACATCTCTCGCACACTCCAGTTTCTCTTTCCCCAATCTTGTGGAGGTAACCCACTCTCGACCCATGCCCTGTGAGCACCTGCGTCAAGAAGTAGTACCTCTCCAAATTTCCGGTCCACCCAATTTCTCCTGCTCCCAATCGCTCCTTTTAGCGCGCCCGCATACTCATCCCACCTTCTCTCCATTTCCTCATCCATCCATTCCTCTGGAGTGATCTAACCCTCGCATTTACCCCTGCTTTCTCACCCCACACTTCCGCGCCATACAGCATACTCTGCTCTACAGTCCTACCAATTATCCTCCTTTTCCATTCTCCCGGTCCTTTTACATTACCCATCAATCTTCCCAGCCACACTGCCGTTACTTTTGCCTTCTGTGCAGCCTTCAACATATGGGTTTTGAAGGATAATTGGCTCTATCCAACCACACCCCCAGATACTTCACCGCTTCCTCCCTCCGAATTTTCTTTTCTTTCCCTTCACCATCACCCCCGCCTCCCTTGCCTTGCTCCGCTTCTTCACCAGTAGCCCCACCGTCTTATCCTCAGCCACTTCCAGTCCACCGATCTATCTTCTCCACAATCTTCCTACACATCCTCTCCGCCTTTCTTTCTATCTCCACCTCTCCCTTTGCCATACATACCAGACATACATCGTCCGCATACGCCATAGTCTCACATCCCTCTTCACATGCTATCCCACAAACTTCATCAAACACACACTTCCAAAGCGACGGTCCCAGAACCGAGCCATGGGGCACTCCAATCTCCGTCCCATACCTTCTCCCCCTAGTGTCCACTATCGCACGCACCGTCAGGTAGTCTTCTACTAGATTAACTAGCCCCTCCCTTACTCCGAGCTTTCTCAACGCGCTCAACACCGCCCGTTTACTGACACTGTTGAGCGCGTTCCCCACGTCGAGTCTCGTTACAATTACAACACCTCATATCTACTTTGCATTTTCTAGCTAGGTGTCCAAATCTCAGGAATAAATAACATGTACCGTGATCGATCAATACCTCCCCTTTCTCACTAAATGGAAGCCTTTCCGTCATCATCGTTACAATCTGAAGAAAGTCGGACTTTATTGCAAAAAATACATTTCGGTGATTTATTTCCATTAAATAGTTCGGATGCAGTAGATATAGAAGGTAATATATGGCCAATGAAATTCTTCGTTTTCAACTTCTTTTTTGAGAAAATTTATTAATAAACCCAATCGATTTCCGAAAATAACGATACTTCGTATTTTTCACTACGCTGCATTACTCCCAGTAAACTTTCTGGTAAACATGATTCAACAAGTGGATAAAGCATCGATGCTAGGTATCGGAATTTACTCCTAAAGTCTCAAGTGATCGTAATTGTGATTCAATTTGATCATACAGATAAGTGAGCTTCGATTTCGAATTAAAATTAAAATCAATGTCAAAAGTAATCTCGCATAAAATTCCACCAATAAATCGTCCATACCAAAGCGGGATTTCAAATACTCGTTGACCTTAGGGTAATTTTATCTGGTTGAAGGATAACTTTCAACAAGTTGACGAGTACGTTATTTTATAGATCTAGTTTGAATAAGTTATTGGAAGTTCTCCTCGGTCGGTATAAATTCATCGTCATGTATTACAAAATGATATACCTTAAAAAATCACAGACTTCGAAAAAAAAAAGTTTGCAATGTGATCATTGCAAGCCGACGAAAGTCAAAGTTCGCTAGGTACTGACAGAATTCGTCCTTTTGTACACATGCAATGGTAAAGTTGAAATAATACCCTTTTTGGTGTGCGTCATCGATTGTTAATCTCCTTCTATTACATTACGTAGAAAGAAATGGAAAAAAAGGGCAGGTCTGTGATTAATCCTAATAAAAATATCACAATAATGAACCGTTTGAATGTTTTACAAACGTTAACCTTAATATTTGACTTACAAAAATTTGATTGGTTGATGTTTAGATTACGCGCCAGCACAACCTATCAATCGCGAGGTTAAGATATTATGAAGGCGTAACTTTCGTAGCGGCATTGTGTCTTACGTCTTTTTCTACTGTCACACTGACAGTTCTTGTCAGGTGTGTACTTTGTTGCTTAGGGTCAATTATTATTTATGAAAAGTGAATATTAATCTTATTGTTTTATTTATTTAAATAATACAAAAATATGCCTAGATACACGGAAAAACATCACTATTTTGAAAGTTCTCAAGTATTTTCAGTTAGAAAAAGAAGCTGGTAATTATGAATTGCATTGCCTTTTCGAATTTGGCTGAATACGATCCAGATTATTTTATTTATCAAATTTAAGGTTAGCTATATGTCAAAAGATCAAACAAAATAAACGACATGCCGAAAACCCGGATATACGTCACAATCGATGACGCACACCAAGAAGGGTATTATTTCAACTATACAACGAAAATTAGTTGATTTACTGATTCGATTGAATGACGCAGCGAGAACAATTTTGACCTTAAAATTCGTTATGGTATTTATTCTACTAGTATCCCAAGTAGCAATTTAAATTTTATAAGGTCTGTATAAACAGCTAGAAGATATATCTTATAGGATACTACAATTCTTATAACGGTCTACAAAACAATTAAATGATCCTTATACAACTAAAAAGGGCCCATTTTTATACAACTGTTTGGTTGTATAACAGTTCTATTGAAAGTTTATACAGCTCTTATATGACTGTTCAATACACATTCATAGAGCTACTATAAAATGATTTAATAGTGTGTCATGTAGTCACATCTATAAAATAGAATTGAGCGGCACTATGAAGGTCTCACAAAATGGTTGTATAATGCAATATATTTTCTTATGATGCTGCTATTTCTGGCAGTTTATGAGAGCATTGTATTTCTTATTGAAGTAAATCAGATTCAAATTATATTTCAACTTGAACGTTTCATACATTTCATTTGTAGAAATGGAGACTTATCAAAACGACTTGGGCCGCTTGGGCGGACATCGATAGTAAAAATTATAATTTCATTTGGATGGTTTGATAGCACAAATTTTGATGCGCCGCAAATTTTACTGATAAATTATAGGTATATATTTGGCAAGAAAATGAAGCGCTTCAATTCTGGTTAGGTTTCAAGTTGATATTTAAAAATAATAATAAAATAGAATATCCTAAAATACTTTTATTTTTTATTTTAATAGTTTATCACTTCATATGGATATTCTTCCACAAAATAATTCCTTAAATAATGATGAAGTCACATTTTTCAATATAGTTTCATGTTTCCAACTCAATTGCTCATAATGACAGCGATAGCGGTACAAGAATTTCTTATTTAAACATGGCGATTTATAAAACAACAATTTTATCCCAAAGAAATGCCTCAAATAATATTTTATTGTAAAATGGAACGGTATACGATAACTGTTTTATAATGAAGAATATTTAGGCACTATACAACTGAAAAGTGTTTTATAATGCAACGCAATTGAATGCTATACAATATTTATGATACATTATACAGCTTCAATAAGACAAGCTTAAGTAACTATTTTATATTGTTGTGGATGTTAGTTATATAGTATATTATAGAACTCTGATATTTTTGATATTGTATAAACTTGCTTATAAGGTATTATATCATTTTAAAAGAAATGATCGTATAATGCGTTATAGCATATTATATATATTGTAAAAGTCACTATAGAATCAGTTAATACAACAATTTTCTTTGAAAAACAAAATTATCGCAGCAAAAGGCTTAATAAAAACAAAAAGTCCCCCAAAACAACGCTATTCGACTGTTATACAACAATTCAGTCTTCTTAGAATTCCATTTTGCTAGTTGGGTACCAGTAGGTACCTACCTTTTTTTTCAAAAACCGCAGCTCAAAATTGTAAAGTTCATGAAATAAACATCTATTGAAAAAAATATATATGACGTCAGTGTTCCCGGCCCCCATTTTGAATTTTCAAAATTTGATAACGCCATAATTTTTGGAAATATTTTCTCCATATTTCCTTAGATTATCATTTTATCATTTTCATTATGCTTGCCACTTGAATAAACAAGAAATTGAAAAATTAAAGGTCTTTTGATTCTACATTTTTTTTCATGTTATAGGACATACAATTTTGATGTCCACAATTTTTCCGTGGAAACATAACTGGAAGAAATATATCTTCTGTATGTTTCGTGTGGTGTATTCCTTATTATTTTTGTTATTTATTTTGTTGGTAGATTGAATCACTATATTTTTTGTGATATTTCTTTTTATTTCAACGTTTCTTAATTTTTTTCGTCGTGTCGGATAGGGACCAGAATTTATGAAAAACTCAATTAATCTTGATAACGGTAGCTGGAACGCTGCCGAAACTTTGAAATAAAAATACAAAGAATATTGTGGAATAATTTCTCAACAAATGACAAGAAGAATAAAGGAAATATCATCACAAAAGCCTTCTCATGCTTTGCTTGCAAGCTGCGTCACAAGCTCTAGCGGAATTTATTGTAGGATTCAGGAATATGATGATCGGATACATTTGATGCTAGGTAGATTTTTTTTCAACTTCACTTCCCCGGACCAGGAAAAATGTGAAAAATATACAGTTGACTAGTTGGACGCTGTAACACAAAAAATATGTGTTAAAAGGGGATGTATATCTCTTAAAAATAGCCAGCTAACAACTAGAGAAAAGTAGCAAGACGGATTCAGACGGATGGCTATCATTTGTAACGTAATGACGGCCGCAAGGTTCTATCCGGTGATTTACACCCATCAATTCTAAAAGACGTTTTGAGTAGCAGTGTAAAGTCCCGTTTCTGATGCCGGCACCTTATCGTCGTTTTTTTCTACCTGGAATGGCGTACGTTGATATCTTTTTATGTAAGCCAATTAATCAGAAGTGAAATGAACTTACTGAGGGAAAAATGTCTATTCTGGGAGAAATCGAAAGTAGTTGCTTAGAATCAATCACGTTTGTTCTCAGGTTTATGAAATGAATATTTATATAACCTTTTAAGGGCCGGTTTTACAAGAGAGATTCATACTAGGTATATGATGGAATTACTAAAGGATTTTTTTGACATCTATTGTTTTGAAT
>CAJUYH010008710.1:0-14947 GCA_910591685.1 Galerucella tenella
GTATGTTTATCCTATGAGTGTCAGTCCTATATTTGTTAATTCTGACATAATATTTGACTTGATATAATTCCAAAAATAATCTTTCGGTAATCGTAGTTCAGTGGCATCAATTCCCATGTTAGTTGTCTTATGATCTTATACGATAAAAATCCTTTTGTTGTCCTACTATCGTCCCCATAGGCGGATTAACGTAGGGGCTAGACGGGGCTTAAGCACCGGGCCCCGCGAAGCTTCGGGGGGCATCGTGATTAAAAAAAAAGTTATGGTGAAAAAAACTAGTGAATTAATCAAGAACTTCATTCCACTATTGTTAATAAAGCTGGGTAGTGAAGCTTTTGTATTGCTTTTTCTTATTTGAGGTTTTTTTTAAGTGGGCCCCCGCTCGATTTAGTCCCGAACTCCACAGGAGTTGAATCTGCCACTGATCGTCCTTCACTTTTGTCCAATACATTTTGGATTTGTGAAATTCACATCCCTTTTTTTCTATCTTGATGTTAACAGCAACAACTTTGTCATTTGCACTTCAGTTCCATCCTGGTTAATTCTTATCCCATATGATTTCTCAATCATTCCATTGAAAATGAAGTGATTCTTCAAAATTTTTTTATTTTATACGTCCCGTATTTATCTTAACATAATATCACTCTTCTCAATCAAGCACAAGATGGTTGTTCATCAAAATAGTGAAGGTAGTAAAGTTGCTGTTGCTAGCTGCTCTACACAGGGTGGTACGTAAGTAATGGTTCAAAGTAAAATGGAAAATTCTTGGCCTAAAAATGTAACAATCTGACGCAACTTCCTTCAATAGAATATTGATGATGAAAAAGATACAGGGTGGCAAAGTTGGAATGTCAAGCATGTTTTTCCTCAGTAAATTGGAAGATTTTTGATATACAAACGTGAAAATTTGAAGATAGGGGTTTTAGGGCCTGGGGAATCATAATATTTTATCCATTCCGATGTGTTTTCTAGAGGGCGTCACAAAAGCTATGTAATTAGTACATCATATCTATCGTCAACGGTATCCCACTGTTTGTTGGAAAATATTAAAACTGCATCATTATTGCGAAAAAAAGGTATACCTATCGAAGTTATTCATAAACCCCTCTTCATAATTTCCATTCCATTTATTAGCACAAAAATAATAATGTTAGCAGACGCTGATGTCACAAAATTTATTATTAGCTACAATATCGTGAGAAAATTGATATTTTGCAATAATTTTTCCATAACTTTCCTCAAGGATACTGCTTTGAGGTAACAGCTCTCCGCCTTCGGAGTTGGGCTGTTACTGTAAGCAATAATCTTTAGAAATCCATGACAATGTTATTGCTAGTTTTCAATGTTCTTTTGTGCTAATAAATGGAATTAAGATTATGAAGAGAGGTTTAAAAATGCGAATATCTCGAAAACTAATATTTTTTGAGACTAATGATAGTTAAATCTTTTTGTCGCAAAAATGATGCAATTTAAGTATTTTTCAATAAATAGAGGGATACCATTAACGATAAATAAGTTAATCGCACTTTATTATACACTTTAGTTATACCAATTACATGGCTTTTGTGGCGCCCTTCAAAAAATATATCGAAATGGATAACATTTTATGATTTCCCAGGCACTTAAACCCCTATTTTCAAATTTTCACGTTTGTATACCCAAAATCTTTCAATTTACTGAGAAAAAACACTTATGACATTTCAACTTTGCCATCCTGTATATTTCTTTATCATCGATATTTTATTGAAAAAAGTTTCGTCAGATTGTGATATTTTCAGGCAAAGAACCTCCCATTTCACTTTGAACCATTACTTACGGACCACCCTATATATAAAATTGTAGTTCTGGTATGTTTAAGCTAATCTTCAAAACGGCTTATATTTGATGAAACTTGGTATGATGCACAAAAAGGATTGTTTTTACTCTGTTAGTTTTATTTATTATACAGAAACTTTAAGGTATTTTTTTAAGCAGATTAAATGTTAGCTGACCTTTAGATTTGATATTCTTTCTAATTTTCTTTTAGGAAAGAAAATTAGTAGCGCCCTAAAATAGCTTTTTCTGATTTTCTAGTTATGCCAAAATTATTTTATTTAAGATTAATAAGGTAACAACGCCCTGCGAACTGGCTTAGTTTACCTCCAAATTTAATAGGTTAGTTAGGCAAGAACCTGCGATAATCACGATCATTTTTTTAACGACATTCAATCATCAATTTGGTTTCACTAGAACCGACATATAACAGGTTTAGTGGGATCTGTTGTGTTTATACCAATAAATAATCGATTAAGATTTCAAACAAAGTGAATGGTCCGGATTGTGCGCTATTTATGTAATTCGTTCAAGTTTCCGTGTCATTCAAACTAATTATTTCGAGTTGTTATTCCGCACAATATCGAAGCGAGTATTAAATGGTGATTTGAATACCGTACTTGGATAATATTAGTTTTGGTAGTTTCTGTGCAAATCCATTCAACTTTGCTATGTTAGTGACTTCATATCCTCGTGAATCGTATAATTGGCGGTATGCCACTAAATTAATCGATCTCATATTCGGCAAAATTGGAACTCTAACCCAGGATAATGATACATAATTATCCTGGTTCAGAAAGCAGGAAGAGATTAGCTGTATGGCAGGTTAGCCTGTCGTTAAATCCAGTCTATGTTTGGCAAATTAAACGCTAAAGGTGGATCTCAATAAACTATTCCCACAAATTGACTATTGAATTTTAAAACTTGTGTCATTTCTTCCCATTTCAATACGAGCTATTTATGTGTCCAGACATAGGAGACAATTTCCTAAAGTTTTGTAACACGACCTTTCGTCTCCCAACTATTATAGGTATCTTGAAGTGGAACTTGTAAATAGTTTGCTATTTTCGTAGTGTATCTATTTTAGAAGTTAACTGTAAAATCCAACAATTTTCATAGTAGCGAGAGAAAACTGCATTGAATATCAGATGACAACTGGAAATTCCTATTCCTTATCTCTTATTTCAAGAATAAAACTTAGTCTCAACACAATACAATGGAAATATGATAATAATAACAACGCAATTCAAACTAAGGATAATAAATAGTTAGACACCACATTACATGAAAGAAATACGCTAAATCAACTACTAAGGGCCAGTTTTACAAGAGAGATTTATACTAGGTATCATTATTCTGGGAATGAAGTTATATTAATATATTATATTATATATATTATATTATATTATATTATATTATATTATATTATATCATATTATATTATATATTATATTATATTATATATTATATTATATTATATTAATAAAACTAGTTGGTTTTAAACTAGGTATAAACTCTGGTATAACTTTATTCCCAGAATAACTAGACCTAGTATGAATCTCTCTTGTAAAACCGGCCCTAAATAGGTTATTCGCGAAACCAAGTTGTTTTTATATCGATTTTTATTTAAGATGTTCAGGCAGTTCTAAAATCTGGTATTTAAAAGAAAAAAAATATAGCATATGCTGGAAATTTCCCTCAGTTTCCTGGATGATTAACTGGCATATTTCAGATACAGCATTTAGTTTTTCCTGTACGAGTTTCAAAAACTAAAACCTATTCAGATGCTGGATGTTTTAGATCTGTTCGTAAGAGATCCCAATTAATCATCCACTAGATTAGATTAGATTAGTGGAGTAGCTCTTTGTCCTATCCCACTGCGACCGTTACAGATCTATTGTGATCCTCCCTATATTTAAAGCTCGATATCTAGCTTTATTCTTCTCATCAAAATTATCAGCCTGGATAACGCCTCCCTTGCGTATCTCTCTGCCCTCGTTTTTTTTTCTGCGAGTAAGTGAAACCGCACTCATAGAGTATGTGCTCCATGGTTTCGTCTTCTTTAGCGTGCCATTGTCCTGGGGCTTCAAACCACCATGCTCTTTTTACTTAGGCATTTGGTAATTCTACAAAAAGGTTCTTACCCCATCATGATCTCCGCTGTTCCTGCTTGGCTAGTTCATTGGCCTTTTATTCCTTGGTGACCTGGTACCCAGGATAGGGTCACTCTATTATTACTACCTATCATAACCACCTTCCGTCTTCAACTCTTCTGCACAACATTGCACCGCCATCACCTCTGCCTAAAATACAGTAGCATGTTTCCCTAGGCTTGGGGAGATCGTGATCTTTTCTTGTACCCCCTATATTCCGGCTCTAGGTCCAGAGTCTGTTTTAGAGCCATCAGTGTACCACTTGAGATTCGCTGTTATGGAAGGCTTTGCTTCCCAGTCCCTTCTCTCTGGAATGTACACTCTACATTCGTTTTTGAAACTATACATTGGGGCAACCTCTTGGGGCAATCATCCACTAACATTGGGCCTATTTTGAACATTCACTATAGTTTTTTTATAATTGAGAAAGAAAATTCTCATTATAATGACTTGTACGTTGTATGTATGCATGTATGTGTGATTTTTGGGGTGACATTCACTGAGACCTAAAAGGCCTATTGTGCCCCCTTACTTCTACTCAGTTTCTGAGGAGAGTCTCAGAAACTAGTAGTTCCTTTAGCCCTATTTCCTTTAGGAATTTTAGGATGTCTGCAGGCTTAGGGAAATGTTCCTCTTCTATCCAGTAATCTCCCAGGTGCTGTGCTCTAGGATTCTGGAGTGCTGTGCAGTTGGAAAGTATGTGGATGGAGGTTTCTTCTTCCATTCCAAAAAATCTGCATTCTTCTTCCTCCACTATTTTGAGCTTTTTCAGGTGCCCATTCAGGCGACAATGTCCCGTTAGGATCCCTGTCAAAACTCTTAGCGCAGTTTTACTTTGACTCATGCATTCTTTTGATCTCAACAGGTTGTAGTCACCCAGAAGAGTCTTTGATTGTATAAGCCCTACTAGATCTTTCCAATGGTCAGATCTTCTCTTTTTCTCGGCTTTACTTATTTCTTCCAATATTACATTGGAGCTGATTCCGCAAAAGGGTTCGGGCCCCCAGAAAGGTATTTCAGTCCCCCTCTTTGCTAGTTTATCTGCTATTTCATTTCCTTCTATTCCAGTGTGTCCTGGAATCCATAGTAAGGTGACTATGTTGTTCTCGCCTAGTTCATTGAGTTTGTCTAGGCATTCCCACACCATTTTGGAACTGATTACACAAGAGCTCAGTGCCTTAATGGCTGCTTGACTATCCGACATTATGATAATCCTTTGTCTTCTGTATCCTTTATCAATATTGAACTGGGCGCACTTTCTTATGGCGTGGATTTCCGCTTGAAAGATACTTGGGGTTTTTCCCAAGCTTTCAGAGTGTTTGGTTCCTGGCCCGAACACTCCTATCCCAGTTTCTTCTATTGCTTTTGAGCCGTCTGTGTACCATTGAATGGCATTCTTTCCAAGTCTGGTAATGGTATTTGGATCCCATTCCTTCTTGTTGCTCATTTCCGTAACGAATTTCTTTGAAAAGTTATATTTTTTCATCATACCGTCTTGTGGCATGTCCCAGGTTGTCTGATTTCTAAGAAGTGAGGAGGTGTTTTTTTTCAATGATTCCCTCTCTACTTAGTCTGTATCTTGTTCTTTCTGCAACACTTTCCACCACCATATGTAAAGAGGTGAGGTTGAGAATCACTTCCATGGCTGCCGTTGGGCATGTTCTCATTGCTCCTGTAATGCATATACAGGCTAGTCTTTGAATTTTGGAGAGGTTTTCTCTCGTCATGACTTGTACGTTACCCTTAGATTTATTCCTGGTGTTATAATTATGTTCAAAATTTTTAAGGATATTTTTATTTTTGCAAATGAATAGTATAATGTTATACATGTATAATTGTCGTACATCAAGTACTAGTGAATCTTTGAATAAATAGTTCGACGGATAATTTCTTTTCATGTAGTACATTATTTTGAGTATTTTCTTCTGCAATATTTCCATTTTTTTAGGTGGGTATCAAGTAAACCACCCCAACTGAGGATAGCATATTGCAGTCGAGATTGTACTAAAGCATAGTATATGGTTTTAAGGTGGGTTGCGCCTAGAATAGATCTTAAATATTTGAATTTATATAACATATATCTGAGTGTTTTCGAGACATGACTAATATGTATATCCCATCGCAGATGGGGATCTATGATCACACCCAGATACTTGATATGGCTTGCTCTAGTGATTTTCATGATTTTTCCGTGGTTGGTGATTGGCAATTCGTCGAAATTTGGCAATCGGTTTTCATAGCTTGCGAATGGCAAGAAGTGTGTTTTCTCGAAATTAATTGTTAGTGATTTGTGATCAAACCAATCTTTAAGTATGTTAATTTGATCCTCTACTTTTATTTTTAGGCTTTCCCAGTCTTCGGCTGTAAATAGTATGGCCGTGTCATCAGCGAAACTAATGATGGAACCATCGCAAGTCAGGGTGAATAGGCTGTTTATGTATAGGGTACTGTAATTGGTCCTCTGACCAATTACAGTACCTTGCGGTATGCCATAACTTATTTCTGCGTCTGAGCTGAGAACATTATTGATTTTTACAGCCTGCTTTCTGCCATTCAAGTAGCTTTTTAATAGTTTTTGTGTATTACCTCTTATACCTGAGTAACTTAGGGCCTCTAATAACTGGGTATGGTCTATAGTGTCAAATGCCTTAGCTAGATCTAAGAATACACATATTGCTGGTCGTCTGTTGCCTACATGTTCATATATTTCGCTTGTTAGAGCAGCTATCGCGTCGTTTGTTGACAAACCTTGCCTGAATCCATATTGCTTGCTAGATATCAAATTGTACTTGTCAATAAATGTCATCAGTCTAGATTTGAGTAGTTTCTCGAATATTTTATTGAAGCTTGTTAGTAGTGAGATCGGTCTGTAATTATTGACCATTTCAGGATCTCCTTTTTTCAAAATAGGCGTGACTATGGATTTCTTAAACGCGTTCGGACATTGGCATGTTTGAAATATGTTATTTATCAGAAATGTTAGTAATGGTGTTATTTCTTCTGATATTTCCTTGAGATGTTCAGCTCTGATACCGTCAAAACCAGTGGATTTTCTATGTTTGAGTGAATGAATTATATCAAAAGTTTCTTTTTCATTTACTGGGCTGAGAAAGAATGTGGTCATGTTGGTAGATGGCTTGGGAATTACGGTGGGAGGTTTATTTATTTTCTCAGCATAGTTTTTACCTATATTCGCAAAGAATGAATTGAATAGGTTTGCCTTTATTTCATCATCTTTTGTTTTTGTTCCGTCATCACATAATATTTCTTTTATTGAGGTGTCTTTCTCTAGAGCGTTAATTTCATTCACGATTTTGCATTTATATACTAGGACTTACTGTACCTACGTTATTTTGTTTATGCAAAACCTGTCTAATCAATTGATCATAAACTAACAATAAGAGAATGTTAATTTGCAGAAAACACCGAAAACGATTGGACCCCTTATTCATAATATATTATTCCGACAAAATTATTTCAAAATCCGACTCTTTTTACTTTCCCGGTTCATAATTTGAGATTCACAGCCTTTAGGCAGTGCTGTCTAGCGGATTAGGTTAAATTTGCTTTGTAAATCACCTACTAGGGGCGTTGGAATTCTTATTTGCTTAATGCGATTTAACATTTTATTTTATAGTGATTCTCGTATTCACGGAGTGCTGATTGCGTAACAAGGGAGGAGCTATAAAATCAAATTTCATCAGTGGATATTGTACGTCGTAGCAAGTTAAAAGTGGAAGTTATGTTGTGAAAATGCAATTTTTTTAAAGAAAATCACGAGCATGGATTACTGGAAAAGAAATTTTTCAATGAAAAGCTCATTAAATCCTTACAATTTTGATTTTTAATACTCTGCGTAAATTACACTATAAATAATCTGTTCAATCACTGGTTCAATCGAGTCTTCCCCTTTTTACCAGAGGTCATTTTTGTAGATTCATGTGCTAAGGTAGTGACACACAAATAATAGGATATAACGATGTATGTATGTATGTATTTATTTTGGGGTGACATTCACTGATGGGACCCAAAATATCTATTGTGCCCCCTTACTTCTACTTAGTTTCTGAGCAGAGCCTCAGAAACTAGTAAGGTAAATGGCCCATATATCGGCCACGTCCCAATTATCGGACACTTTTTTGGTTTTTCATTGATAATAAGTTAAGTGTATATCTTTGAGACGAAAAATATATTCTACTGGAAAATTGCACACTTTGGGCACATTTTTGACACAACCTACCCCTTCTAAGAACTTCTATAATTCTCGGTAAGTTTGAAAATAGTCAGGTGGTAACAACATTAGCCAAAGGCGTCATTTCGCCATGGATGTAGGTAAGACAATGCTATTCAGTAATCTTACATTTTTGATGTTCATTAAAAAAATATCTTTATGGGCTTGATTTTTCTAGTATATTATTGTATATTAACTATTCCACAATAATTTTTGTTGTTAATTTATCGTTGTTTTTTCCTATAAAATGGTGGCCGATAAGTGGGACATATTAAATTGGGTTATGTACCAGCTATCGGACAGGTGTCCGATAACTACAACAATGTTACGTTTTTTTTCAAATTACATTACACAATACTGATGAAAAAATTCTAAGATATTTCAGAATACAATAGTTCTTGATAAACCAATGATTTTCCCGACCAGTTATCGGCAGAGCATATTTCATTAAATAAAAGAGTTAATTAAATATTATATTCATGTGAGCACATTAATAAACTGCTATACCGATAGTTCGTACATCAAATGACCGATATTTGGTACATGAACTGACTGACAGTTGAGACAGTTAATAGTAAAGTTTGAATAAAAACAAAAAAAAATTTGCAACGGATTTTTATATGTTATAAAATGTTAACTATTACGTGGAGTATAAGCTTCATGTAAAAAATTATTTTACTGAAGCTTGTCTTCATTTAAGTCTCCTATTAACTATTTTATTACATGTCCGATAGCTAGGATCATGCTCCATTTTCAAGTCTATTTATCGGCCGTCATTGGTATAAGAGCTTTTTAAGAAGACCCAAAAGGGTTCCACAGAGCCTGACTGAACACCGATCTAAAGTGACAGAAGGAAAAATACGCCAATGGTTCGATGAGGAAGAGAATTCCAAAGGAGGTTATCAATTAATGTTCCAAAATCGTGGGGGATTGGCAAGTCAGATAATGGCTGGATGACAGAACGCTCATTTTTTTAATAGATAGCAAACGTTTTTCTTGTATTTCAACCAGTTTAGAATTGATGTTTCGTTTCTTGTCTTATTGTATTTCAAATCAATTGAAATTTATGTTTTTGTTTTATTAATCCCACATATGCCGATAATAGGGACATATCCCGTCCGATAAGTAGAGCTTCACTCTGTTAAAGCGTCCGATGACTGGGACAAATGTACCTTTTTTAATAAATTATCAATTATTAGACAACTATATTTATTATTATCAAACGAGATAATATATTATGATAGGCGAAGGAATATAGGAACCTGAAATGCAGTCCGTGTCAGTGATTTTCCAGAGCATATATTTTTTCTGAACGCTTAAAGCTCGACTTGGCTCTTAAGCGTCCGATAGTTGGGCCTTTTACCTTAGTTCCTTTATTCCTATTTCCCGGAGGAATTTTAGGATGTCTGCAGGCTTTAACTTAGGTGAATGTTCCCAAGTACTGTGCTCTAGGATTCTGAAGTGCTTTCTTTTTCCATGGCACAAAGTCTGCATTCTCCTTCCTCCACCATTTTGAGCTTTTTCAGGTGCCCATTCAGGCGACAATGTCCCGTTAGGATCCCTGTTGAAACTTTTACTTTGACAGTTTTACTTTGACTTATGCATTTGATCTCAATAGGTTGTAGTAACACAAAAGAGTCTTTGATTGTATAAGCCCTACTAGATCTTTCCAATGGTCAGATCATTTTTTTTCTTGGCTTCAACTATTTCTTCCAATATTACATTGGGGCTAATTCCGCAAAAGGGTTCAGGCCCCCAAAAAGGTATTTCAGTCCTCCTATTTGCTAGTCCATCTGCTATTTTATTCCCTTCTATTCCAGTGTGTCCTGGAATCCATAGTAAGGTGACTATATTGTTTTCGCTGAGTTTGTCTAGGCATTCCCACGCCATTTTTGAACTGATTACACACGAGCTCAGTGCTTAAATGGCCGCTTGACTATCCGACATAATGATAATCATTTGTCTTCTGTATCCTTAATCAATTTTGAACTGGGCGCACTTTCTCATGGCTTGGATTTCCGCTCGAGAGATACTTGGGGTTTTTCCCAAGCTCTCAGAATGTTTGGTTCCTGGCCCGAACACTTCTATCCCAGTTTCTTCTATTGCTTTTGAGCCATCTGTGTACCATTAAATGGCAGTCTTCCCAAGTCTGGTAATGGTATTTGGATTCCATTCCTTCTTGTTGCTTAATTCCGTAACAAACTCCTTCGAGAAGTTATACTTTTCCATCATATCGACTTGTGGCATGTCCCAGATTGTCTGTTTTCTAAGAAGTGAGGAGGTGGTTCCTTTCTTAATGATTTCCTCTCTACTGAGTATGTATCTTATTCTTTCTGCACCGCCTTCCACCACTATATGTAGAGGGGTGAGGTTGAGAATCACTTCCATGGCTGCCGTTGGGCATGTTCTTATTGCTCCTGTAATACATATACAGGCTAGTCTTTGAATTTTGGAGAGGTTTTCTCTTGTTGTCAATAGGCTAGTTCTACTACACGCAATGGCTCCATAAGTGATGATTGGTCTCACTATGGCAGTGTACATCCAGCTTGGGATTTTTGGATTACAACCCCAGTTTCTTCCTGCCAGATCACTTCCAACCATTAGAGTCATTTTTGCCTTGTATGTAATCTCCTTTTCGTGTTTGTTCAAAAGGATAGAGATAAACCTAGATTCCTGTCTCCATTCAATCTCGTTCCCATAAAGTTTTATGATTTCGAGGTTTGTTTTTTCTTTTCCCAGTTAAGGCTATTAAGATGGTTTTAATGGGGTTATGCCAAGTCCCACTTGCCTACACCAGCTATTTGTATAGTTTAGACCCTTTTGTACAATATCACAAAGGGTGTTTTCTCCCAGGCTGTTATGACAATATCGTCGGCATATCCTTGGCAGGATATTCCGAGATCCGTCAAACCACACAGACTCCACATTAATGGGGATGCTACTCCTTCCTGTGGGCATAGGATATATCGATGATTGAGCTCCAATTACTAGAGACAAATAAAGTCCAGAAAATACTTTCAATGCATAGCAAAGTGGGGGCTGGTGGTTAACCAAGAGAAGACAAAATATATGCTAATTTTAAGGAATACAGACAACGCTACCACTATAAGTAAGAGAGATTATACTTTTCAAAGAGCAAATCATTTGAGAAACCTGGGAATAGTAGTTGATAAAAAATCCAACAGAAGTATGGAGGTAAACGCAAGAATAACCGGAAACAAAGTGTATTGAAAGTATCAGAAACTTCTAAGGGACAAATGCATTAGTAAAAACGAAAAAAATTAAAATTTATGAAGCCTCAATACGACCAAAGTATGCCGATGGAACGATAACCTAACTGTTGAAACCAAAGAAAATCTTATAGTCCTAGAGAGGCAAATCATGCGAAGGATACTAAAGACAATACGGATCCCGAATGAAAAGTACGAAATAAGTGAAGACACGAATGGTGAAGATATAGTCAAACATATAAAGGCGATGCGACTAAGAATCCATTAAGTCTAATTAGAAGCCTGTAAACTAATGAAAATGGGAATACGTGTTTGGGGTGGACTATAGAGAATAGAAAAGTATGACGGTGAACTCCCACTGTATGCTGTAGTAAGCAGAAGATAACACACGGATTTATCCGACACAAGAGTTCCGGCCTATATATATGTGTGTAGAGTAATAGCTTTTTAAAATTGATATAATATCCTTTCCAAAATTTATGTTCGATTATTTAACCCAACTTTAACAGTATTTCAATTGAATAGTTTGTAATGAAACGCAAAACCGCAAGTGAAAATAACTTTGAAATTCAGTAACTGTCTAGCTTCTCTAGTTCCACCTTACTTTGAACAGTCCAATTAAACTCATCAAGAAATTGCTAACAACAACAAGAACAGTTTCCCCGTATTCTCCAAAATCCGTCTCTGGCTATCATTAAGGAATATCTCAATCTGATATTACCATGACAATTCCAGAACTCACGGTTCATTGCGTAGAAACAATAAGCCAAAGCAAACATCTGTAAACTAATTAAATCCCCTCAATAGAGGCTCAATATGGAAGTAATTGTTCATTAACTACCGCAATTTTCTTACTGTGTGCCGCGTTATCATTGAACCATGCCTGAGAGTTTCTGAAGTTTCTTAGGCTTGATTAATACATTTCCGGCCTAATAAATGGTTCACATCGTGATTGAATGTCAAGCAGCAATATTCTGGAAAGAATCAATAATTTGGGCTTCAATTAGATACAATTAGATGTGAATATATTACTCTCTTCGCTAAATCTGGCATTATTAACTGAACTCTAAAAACATTATATTAAGGTATCCTCCTTTAAATCTGCCGAACCCTTTATTCAGTTATTCGATTCTTTTGTGTTACAGCAAACGGAACAATCAAAACTCTCTGTTATAAAGACATGCTTATCCAGCAATTACTGGTACCATCAGTACCACACCGTCAGCAGCCATGAAAATCCTTCTGAAACTACTTCTATATATTTTTGGTAAGAGAGGTTAGATGGACAACTACTGAACGAGCAGATTGCTGGTAGACACTGAAATCCACAGTATTCTGGGAATAACCTCTGACATAATAATCCCAATAATAAAATACGACCTGTCTTATACCTTCCTAATTCCTAATGGAGATGACTGCATCATCCGCGAAGAGAAGCTACTAGAAGCAGATAATCACAGACCTAGGAAACATCTACTTTTCTGAGATCGTAGCGGGCTTTGTCCAACAAGATTTCAACCTGAATAGTGAAACTTATACTGTTGGTGAATGATGAAACAACAATTCATTGTAAAGCCGAACTTGTTTGGTCAAATATGTATAGGGATGAGCCACAAGAGGCTCTCGCAAATCGCAGTTGAGGGCCGAATACCATAAACACTCAACCTAACTTTCTTCATTACTAATAATTTAACTAAAAAATACTTACTCCGTTTTTTTCACATACGCCTCCAGCATTTTTCAGATCGCCAGTCCAAGCTAATCCCAATGTTCCCATCTCAAAATCTCGATACGTAAACATGTAGGCTAAACAGAAAGCATCATAATCTTCCTCTGAAACAAAATAAATTATTTGAATAATATTGCCAACTGAAGACCCATCTGCTTCATTCAACCGGTATACAGGGCGATTTATAACTATTTGGACCTAGGTTGAGGGCGGACTATAAGTATGACTGAGAGCTAAACTTATCGGTCATCTCCATAGCATCTATTATAGTCTATAATCCAGCAGCAGAAGCTTTAGTTGTGAGGAGAATGAGAAACAAATTAATCGAACGATCTGCAAAACTTACTATAAATCCAAAATAAAGATGGAAATTCCATTCCTATTTCCAATCTTTAAAATTTTCAATAAATTTTCAGATCATCTCTATTATATGCTCTGGCCTGAATAGTAAGTAGATTTGTATCTCTAACCGTCATCTCGCGCCAGACGAAAAATATCCCAAATTTCGTCGGGCTATGCATCTTGTATATTTTTTCTCCCTAGAGATAAGAGGGAGAGCATTATCCCTCAACAAAAATTTATTTAGTTAGTTTGATGAGATATAAGAAAAAATCACGTAGTTACAAATAACAGCTCTGAATTTTTGAGGGAGGAATATGACTTTTATAGCTCTTGAGGAAAATCTCCAATTTAAGCAGTAGTCTTAGGTCATCCAACATCGGTTGGGAAGAAGTTTCATTTTAAATACGAACAATTTAGCAACGTTTAGGATAAATTAGTTTCTACAACTTCAACTTATAGCTAACTCTATCCACTAAGCAGAGCTTTGTGCATTATATCAAGCATTAATCCTCATTTGATTCTCATAAGCAGCTTGACCTCCGAACAGTGAACATACTAGAAGAGTATACAGACGTATTATCACATGCCAAGATAAACAATGTAGGAAGTTTATTTATTTATTTTGCTGGATTCCACAGATGAGATGTTGCCATGTTGTATTATTAAAATGTAATAATGTATATTGTATAATGCACTTTATGTATATTGCTTTTGCAATTGCAATTTTTTAACGCAACATTTTGCAGTATAAGTACGTAATGTCTGTGGCACAGTCTGTTTTCTACTAAGATTTTTGTTCTAATTATCTACCTATTGCTTGGCCTAATACTAATACCAATACCAATCAGACAAATGAAGTGTTAAAATAACTTTTCAAGCGCTGCAAAACATTGAATGTTATGAGAAACCAATTTATACTGAAAAAGTGAACACGATGGATTGTTCAATAAACCGTGATATGAATTTTCGATATTTTCAAAATGAATCAGTCCTACAATTCGTATCCCATACTGCTGATATGGGGAAAATTTATAATTCATCATCAAATATTTTTCTCTAAGTAACCCTCAAACACAATCAAAGATTCTCTTATTTTTGATGTTCATCACATTCAACAAAACCAATAGAAAAATCTATAATATTCATCACCCGAATCCAAAGTTTTCCGTTCCGAGAAAAATAATTTGATAAATGCCTGTCAAAATATAAAGCCGTCCAATCGTAGGGCTTTATTTTATGGATGTTCTGGATACTTTTACTTTTGCCGTTTTCTCTAGAGTCGGATGAATTGCTACCGGAATAATAAGTAGCCCGCATAAATCCACGAAATTACTTTGTGGTGAATATAACGTACGTACGCCAATTGGCAGTCGGGGAGGTCTTTATTGCAGGACCGGTCGTATGAAAAAGGAGTTTGGGAACTTTTACTACTTTATTTTAACAAAAAAAA
>CAJUYH010008711.1:0-14945 GCA_910591685.1 Galerucella tenella
TTTTTTTTTTTTTTTTTTTTTCATTTCTTTCATTTAATGCAGACATGGGTACATCAATAAAAGCCTCTACAGGACAATAATGTGCTATACCTGGGCCCAATGGGTCATTGTTGAATATCTACGACAGCGCACATCAATGCCTTCACATATAAAGTGGGAGAGGGAGACAATACGAAGTTTTCCGGTATTTTTTTTTTTTTTTTGACATCCAAGATGAGTATCCCCTTCTTAGGTATACATATATATATATATATATAATAATAAAATTGTATCCGAATTTTACCAGTTTGAAACACGAAGACTATTGCCTATTCGAATTGATGTTCAATACACCTAAGAAAGGAAAAAAAAATTGCAATTCCCCAATGTTCAAACGAATATTCCAACTGTTGTATTGAATATATTTTCAATTACAAATAAAAGGTAACGGATAATTCGCCAATAAATAACGAGCCACAGCAGGAGTTCTCTTTTTCCCTACCTCCTATCGGATCACATTAAATGCAAACGACTAACCCATAGCTTATAGAAATTATTTTTCCACCAATCAAATAATTTTTGCCCTAGCCTCCATTCACTTAAGTAAAATTCTATTTCAATATACATATATATATATATATATTTAAAATTATGTATATGTGTGTATATAGTTAAATATATAGCTGTTATTGGTATGAGAGTATGAAAAGGCCCAGGTGAAACAGACGAAACCAACACCACCTGCCACCTACCCACGCGGCCATACTCAACAATAACACGTGTGTGTATGCCCGTATGTACTCTTGTACATACGTATACATACATATATATATATATATATATATATATATGTATGTATGTATGTATGAGTGTATATAAGATGCATGCTGGTACAGTCGATTATCCAATATAATAAAAAAAAAAAAATATACTCAATAATTGACAATATAAATATTGCATTTATAACATTATTTTAATTTGAAATAATTAATGTTACATTAGGCATTCCATGCAATAGCAATAATAATAATTAAAATAAATTCCATTGTTCAATAATTAATGATATCTATTGGAATTCAAATATTCATCTTTTTTCATTTTATTTTTAATTATTAATTGTAATGTAAATAATTCATACCGTATGGAATCAAAATCACGAGATCCTGTCATTTTCACCCAGGTATTATTATGGTAGATTGCTATTATTCGTATTGAACACACAGACGCTAGCATACGATGATATAATTATAAAGCACATTCACTCATGATTCAATGTAATATGTTGCAAGTAAAAATGATGGAATAAAATAAAAGAATTTTTAAAATTCAGTTTTAAGCTGGGTGTTCAACATGAGGAACACCACCACAATGCAATTGAATAAATTATTGTGGACACAAAGTAATTGGGGGGAAAACGATGGTAAAAGACGCACTGTGAACATACTACCAGGCTAAAGCACACTGAAGCCAGACTGAAAGACAACTTGAACCAAGCAACTGACGGTATTGGTGCGGTAACGTAGAGGGGCAAAGACAGAGAGAGAGCTCTTAAAGGAAGGGAGATTCACCCACTCGCGTATCGCCATGGATGCGGGCCCACTCCTATTTCCCCTATTCAACCTTCCCTCTCCTCAATTTTATCCACCCAATCCCCTAAATTTGTATTGCCTAATCATCATTGTATATAGCGCAATAAGTTGAAACTCTTTTATTTTATTCGGTGAAATAAATTTTTAGGTTAGAAAATTACAGCTGACAATATATCATTGGTGGGGTATTGATGAAAAAAAAAAAAAAAAAACATCTGGACTTAATTTATATGTCTCTTGTCGGATTCTACAATGCATTTAAAATATTTACAGCTGCGTGTATGTATGTTATGTGTGTATATATATATATATAGCGGCACACCCGGATTATATTGGAGTGACGCGTTATATACGTGTGGCGTTAGTTTCTCACGAGACGATTCGCTCGTGCGCGTCTCGAAATTCTCAACTAGGAAAATGAGTTTCGATATATACGTGACTGTTAATTTTACGTAACATGACGCGCAAGTGAATTGCTCCAACTCAAGAAATGGATATTAATTCCGCAGTGAAATTAACTATTACACTTTAATTATTTCCTATTTTATTTATATTTTCTCTTGTTTTATTATTATCTGACAGTATTAGTATTAAAATATTCACAAATTCTTTCATAGTTTCCTTACAAAACACAATAAATTAACAATTACATAGGGCAATACTGAAAGTTCACTGGCAGCCATTTATATTTTTAAGGTTATGATAGAGTAAGCAGTCTACTGATAATATATTGTAATGTCAATATAATGGGGGAAAATTCTATCGAATGATATGGAAATTTAGTGTACATTTAAATGAGAATATTATCTTAAGAAACGTGATAAGATATTATTGCAGTCTATTTTGTATATGTATTGAGTTAGCGCATGCGTTCATTGTACAGTGTAGTGTGCGAGTCCTCATGAAAAAACGTATCTATATACATACATACTTACATATATATATATATATATATATATATATATTCATGTATAGAATATGTATCATACAATGATGTACATTGGACATATAACTACCACAAGCTATGTCGTATTCACATTAACATTGTTGTGTTGTATTGTAGGCTATCATGTGTGCTCAATTTAATCTCGTTAATATATCACATTATCAATTAAAATAGAATAATTAAAAGTCTATTACAAAATTATACCATTTTGAAAACAAAAGCAAACAATTATTGTATTATATTGGAAATAATATAAAATGAAAAAAATTCATCAAAGAGTGCATGATCTAAGAGAGAAAAATAACATGGAAAATAGTCAGTTAGTTTTTTTTTTTTCTTTTCGTCGGTGATATTAAATAATAAATGTTTAATTGACATACTGAATTAATAAATTGTAATATATAAATGGAATTAAATATTTGTATAAAATTATTTCACGCACCTATTTTTCCGTCAAGTAAAATATGATGATACTCAAAGTGACATTGTATATATGTATAGTTGTATGAGCTGTATAAGGCAAAATGCTCGTCTAAATATGGCGATGGATAACAATGGCCAACAATACAATATACTTCACAAGTTGATAAAATATATATATATATATATATATATATGGGATGTGTATGTGTGGTGCATTTTTTTTCTCTCAATATAACGAGAGATATAACAAACACTATGGTTGAAGAATTGTTTCAACTGCGTTGTATGTTTCTCACTTGGCTCGAATAGCAGCAGTCGACCCCACCCATTGTGGGTTTCGATCGTTTGCTTGATATCACCGTACTTGATTTTCGTGTCGCCCCCAAAATTTCTGTGCAAAATGCAAATGGCTACACTAAAACCATCACTTATAATTGATAAATGCAATTGAATGAAATAAATATTATACTCACGAGCACTTTATACTTGTTTTTTAGCTTCCTTCCCCCTCTTTTTTAATTATTTTTTTTTTTTTTTTTTTTTTTTTTCACTCTCCCACTACGATGATTGTGCTCTGTCAGACACTAATGCTCTCACACGTTGCCTCTTGTGTTTACCTTTACAGCATCATTTCACCATAGTCACTCTCTTGTGATTTTCAATATTTCAAGGACGTTTTAACTTTTATTTCTTCTCTGTTTATCTTTATTTTTATTTTTTATATCTACAATTTATCACGTATTGTTACAGTGTATATTACATATGTTAATTAACAACTTGTTCATTTGATTATTAACTTTTTTTCTTATTATAACCAATATGTATTGACACAATCATTAGAAGATTGTTTTATTTTAACGATTATTCACGCACACACACACAGACACACACGCATATATATATATATATATATATACAATCACACACGCTATAAATAACGTAATTTTAACAATAAATTGTATTGCAAACGTTTTATTATCATTACAATAATCAACTAGTGTTGATTTATTATTGTTATTTTCATAGTTATTGTTATAGAATTGATAATTGGAGAAGAATGAAGAGAAACAATTTCTGACATCACCAGTGTAAATTGTGTGAGATGTTGAGGGAGCAGTTTACAATGGCGGAGAGATATTCTGAAACAATGGAGACGTGGATAGTGGCGACTCATTACGAGATTGCGGTCTATCCCATAACTATTATTGGATATCATGGTATTTTACCGCTACGTGGCACCACTCAACATCCGCTTTCATATTTCAGATCGATTGCACCAATCACAATATAGCGTTTTTTTGATGCGCACGCACCGTTACTCATGCACATACCCACTCATGTATATTTTCGTTTATTTTTTGTATTCAAAAATATTTGATATGTAATCAATCAAAATAATGGAGGAAAACCATTTTTTGCAATTTTGAAATTGAGGAAAACAAAAAGATTGTTTGATAATTCATAGAATACTTTTGATAGAGCAGAGCGCATCAGCCGCATGAAAAATGCCTGCGAAAATATGAAAATGTGGATGAATTTGAATTATTCGCTAGCGCCATTGTGTAGAGAAAAATGGGAAATAAAGAGATATATAATTTCAATATTTCCAACTGAATAATTCCTTAAAGGTTATAAGTATTGTTTACCTTTTCATATCTTTGTAAATCAAAGGCTCAAACGGATATGTCATATAATGGCTGATGTTGATTATAAAAATGGCAAAATAATGAAATTCGATAATTCACCTATAGATCAACTGGACGACGACTGTTTGCTCGAAATATTTTCATATTTTACAATTGAAGACATTCTACACGTTGAGACAGGTGAATAGTTGTTCAATTATATTAAAAATAGACAGAGATAATGAATAAATAAATAAATTGTACATTTAATTATTTAGTTTGTACACGATGGGAAAGACTATGAAGAGTCATGGAAAGAAGTAAAATATTTGCAATACGAAGATGGCGCCTGGTATTTAGCCGGAAAATGTTCTGACTGCGAACCGTACAACATGACGTCCAAAAATGATGTGATTGAAATTCTAAAAAGTTGTGGGAAATTCATCGAAGATATCGGCGATACATGGGAATACTTCAAAGAACCGACAACAGTGTTTGAACTTTGTCCAAATCTACAAGAAATCGCAATGACTTCAAGTTCGTTAACAGCGTCTAATATGGGTTCAATCCGGATGAACTGTAAACATTTAGAACATCTCAATTTGTGTGGCATTGTTAGTGATCGGAAAAAAGCTTTATCAGAATTGCTGAGTAACAGTAAAAACCTTAAATACATCTCAGTGAGGTATGAAGATGACGCAGTCGGTATGACTGGTGAATGCTTACAATATTTGCCGGCAGATGTAATTGAAGAGTTGAGATTCCGGATATAGTATTATTTCGAGTCACATTTTTTGTCTCTGCAATAAAACAATTCAGTAATTTGCGAGTTTTTTTGTGATATGTCATATCATTTCGATGAGTCAATGATGAAAGTTATTGAAGAGAAGAAAACATTAATTAAACTTGCACTTAATCTCTGTACGTTTGAATCATCAGAATCAATTACTTATTTGAGAGATTCAACAAATTTAGAAGAATGAGATCTCAGTGAGTGTTATGAGTTGCAAGACAACGCCTCAATAAATATTTCAAATAATTGCAAACAACTTAAATTATTGAACATAAGTTGTTGTTTTAAGATAACGGATAGGGCAATAGCCAGTGTTGCTCAATTGAAAGAGTTGGAGGTCATTTGAAATTAATGAGTTGAAGAAAGTGACTGATGAACCAATTGGTAATTTGTCTGATAGTCTTATAATTTAAAAATTTACGAATCGCAGTCTTTCAGTCTTAGATGGATCTGGTGGTTCAATAATAAACAGTGCAGTTGAAGAAGCAGCGGATGTGGTCAGAAATTACTCTCACAATAAATTATTATTTGTGAGTGAGAACTCTATATGGCATGTCGACAACATCGCATTGATTTACTCATATTGTTGATATTTCTTCATTGATGGGCTGTGATGATTTTATACGATAAAGAGATTATGACATCATTAACATCAAAAATACCTGAGAGAATACGAATCTGTCTTTGAAATACTGGCGGCATCACTGTACAGAGAGTAGGGGTCGAAAGATATATATGAATATATCTGTACGGGAAAAATATGAACTTCGGCTATCTCCGGCCAAATAAGTCATTATACGTATCTTTATATTTTTTCTACGCGTCAGTCAATACATCTATTTATAATGGTTTGAATTTATATATTGTTGGTGTTGTAATACACCAACAATATATTAAAAAGTATGTGCATTTATGTACTTGTTATTGAAAAATGAAATAAATAGGAAACACTTTGTGATTGAGTTCATAATTAAAGATTATTTTTGAAAAACTGAAGATATCCAAGCCGTCTCTTTTGCTGGAACGTCGATATAATATATAAGTAATATACACGAAAATTCATCCACGTGGCCACACAATTATATCAAATCGTTTCGATAAGATTACGATTTTTGTTCCTTATTTCATTTTTATTTTTCATCATGTATTTTATAAATGAAATAGTCTTAAACTGATGTCTCATATAATGGCTGATGTTAATAATAGAAATTGTAACGCAATAAAATTATCAGAGCTGCAGTTTGATAATTCACATATAAATCAATTGGATGATGACTGTTTGCTCGAAATATTTTCATATTTTACAATTGAAGATATTCTACACGTTGAGAAAGGTGAATAGCTGTTTAATTATATTAAAAATAGACAGAGATAATGAATTAATAAATTGTATGTTTGATAACTTAGTTTGCAAACGATGGGAAAGATTGTGTGAAGAGTCATGGAAAAGAGTCGAAACTTTGCAATGCGTATTCAGCGATTGTTATTTAGCGGGAAAAGATTTTGAAAATAAATTGTACAAGATCACATGCCAAACTGAGCTAAAGAAAATTCTAAAACGTTGTGGGAAATTCATCAAATATTTTAAGGGATACCTTGAAGGGTTCGGTCAATTGACAACAGTAACTGAACTTTGTAGGAACCTGTTACGTTTCGAAATTGATTCAGATTATAAGCTATCAGCGATCGAAATTCGTTCAATCAGGAGGAACTGTAAAAATATAAAAACGCTCGAATTAAGAAATTTTGACGCAGCGTTGGAAAAAGATTTATCAGAATTGGTGAATAACACTAAAAGCCTTGAATACTTTTCACTCATAGGCTCATACGGTATTGATATATCCGGTGAATTTTTACTACATTTGCCGCTAGATATAATGGAAATATATTTGCAAAGTACCCAATCCTTGAAATCACATTTTGTCGTGAGTGCAATGAAACAATTCACTAATTTGCGAGTTTTGCAATATGTTCCTTATGGAGTTATTGATGATTCAATAATGAAAGCTATTGGAGAAAAGAAAACATTAATTAAATTATCGATTATTAAGAATTCATATCAATCATCCAAGTCATTTAAATACTTGGCGAATTTAACAAATTTAGAAGAATTACATCTCAATCATAATAAACAATTGCGAGATGATAATTTAATAAATATTTTAAATAATTGCAAACAACTCAAATCATTAGAAATAATATATTGCCATGAGATAACGAATAGGGGAATAGCCAGTGTTGCTAAATTGAAACAATTAAAGGTACTTTATATAAATGGCTTAAATAACGTAAGTGATGAAGCGATTGGTGATCTCCCTGATAGTCTTGAATATTTGTCATGTCATCAGTGTAAAAAGATAACAAAACATGGTGTGATGAAGCTGCTTGAAAAAGCGCCACATCCTCTAACGATAGGTTATAATGGAACTTTATTAACAAACAATATAATCAACAAGTAATTGAATAATTCCAGATTGTCAATAGAGATAACTGATTTGTTCAGTCCACACTGTTATTATTCACAGTGTGGACTGTGAATTACATTATTTACATTGATTGTATTGATTTAATTCAATCTCACTAATTTGTTGAGTCTTCAAATGTAATTTCGATTACGATTACTTGAGTGACTGGAGTCTGTTTAGTCTTGCCAGTGGAATTACAATAACTACCCTGCCATATCAGTCCTGAATTTATTTGCTGCTTTGCTTAACCTTTTCCTTAATCCTATCAATAAAGCAAAAACACATCAAAGCCTATAAACATACATAAAAACAAATCCGAATTTGAACTCCCTTATAGATTAGTTTTATAATAGATACTTACATGTATTTTTTTTTTATTAATTTCTGAAAATAAAAAGTTTCATTTGAGTCAATTTCATGTCTCCAAAGTTCCACCTTAGCAATCAACAAAATACAATATCATCATGACTTAAACGGCATAAGCGATTTATACAATCGACTGGCATCAATATCAGAGTATTTGATAATACTGTCAATCATCGCAACATTTACAAAAGCAATAATTTGTTCCAATATTATGTTCGATTAAAATGCGTGTGCTACAATGATTGTTCAGTGGCGACATCACACATTGTGGATCATTGGACGCACTGAAATGAAGTGAGTGACAACACCGTACGATGGTAATACAAAGGTGTGGGATATAAATACACTTAATAAATATCAATCAAATTTTCAACTAATTGACTTGTAAAGTAAACATATATTATCGTATATGAAAAGTATCGATAAATACCATCGGTGAGATTTTCTGAAAGCATTCAGTGTAATTTGTTAATTAAATGCATGAAATAATATAAAATGTAAATATTTGAATATCGCGCCTGAAATAATATGTCACGCAGGCGCATTGACAACTGATACAATTCAATAATTAATCAATTAATTAATTTATCAATTACAATTAACTAATTCATGGCCTAACGTCTAAAATGAATGTGGGATTATTTGCAGATAATTGTGCATCATAATAAGTAGAATAATCTATGAAAATCCATTTTAATTCGTAACGAAAAAGAGGCCATTTTGTAAATTATTCATGATAAAAAAAACATGCTAACTACGAAATATTGATAACTAATAACCAATTTCGTCCTAACTATGATCTATTGACTTGAGGCCGTTTTTTTTTTGTCTAATTTTGTCGAGATGAGGAACTAACTTTATTCAGCTCTGAATTTCTCATACTTTTGCCCCCTCTATTCGTCCACAAGAGAACATAGAACAGGAACCAGCATCTGGCGTCACTGCAAGTTGTCGCCATTGGTCGTTAACTCGCTATCACGATCACTCTGTGAATGTTCATGAATATTACAAAGGTAAAGAAGTTGAAGAATGGTTATGTGAATGTGAGTCGTCACAATTTTTTTGGTTATTGAGAATAAAAAAATAACGTTGTAAAATATTCATTGTGAATTTTTTCAACAGTTTATTTGGCTTCGGTGATATTGTGTTACAATTGAATTTACTCGATTTCCAAAATATTCGGAAAATTGAAACAAAGAGCATTCAATATTTCTGTTTCTCGTCAACATCTAAAGATAGGGCGAAATTCGTTGTTATTTTTCCAATGTTCACTTGACTTGCGTGTGCATATTGTGCAAGTGCTTATATCCGAGTGAAAGTTCATTGATTTCGAGTTTGAAAACGTTTTTACGAAAAATAAAATAAAATAAATAAATAATAATAATAATTCATAATTAAGATTGGATAAAGTGGGTTACTTGAGAAAATTGAGTGAGCAGCTGACGCTTGAAAAATACAAACAAGTTAACCCAAGCGTCGGCCATTTTGTTGTGCCCCTTCTCAATTGGTTTTTACATACACACACAGACGTCTACAGTCGATCGACATAGGCAAACGCCGTCGAGTACTTTGTGCAAATTGAATAACAGTTTCGAAGCGAAGTGGCCTACAGTTATCGGATGTGGAATATTTTACAAGCCGTGACCATTGATAGAACAGTGTTAAACAAAAATAAACGTATTTGGTTAGAAATCTGGACTCGGTAGCATATCTTTGTGTGTTTGGCAAACAGAGACATCGTGATATAGAGGGAGGCATTTTGGAAACGATACGGTATTGCGTCTCACTTTTATGCTTTCATCTGTCGTGTCATCAAATATTCATAACTTTCTCAACTCACCATCAAATGCGATTATTACAAAGTTAATTAGCATAATCCATACATTTGCTAATCGTAAGCTCACAAATAAACGGTGAGTTTTGTTACATCTATCTATTTATTTTCATTGTTTATTTTTTACCAGTTGAAATTCAAAATGGTGGCCTATCTCTTTTTGTTCGTTTTTTTTTTCACATTTCAACATATTCATCAATATTGTAAAGTAATTTCGGTGCAACAATTACAGAAGCTGCTGCATTGTGATTCTACGTAGGCGATAAATCATTTGAATCAAGGAAAGATGACGAATTCGGCGCCGAAAATAAATAATAAAGTAGAGCGTCAAGGATCGCCAAATACTGGTGGTAAGCGACAACAACATCAACAACAACAGTACTATCGCAGTGGTGCAATAAAATCAGCCACGTATTTTTCAAGTGGAGGGAAGCAGGTAAAATTAAATAGTGGTAGGCTAAGTTGTAGTCCGCCGTTTGGTAAAAATATGACGGAATCGCCGCAATTCAAACATGATGTTAGTCCTAACAATGGCGGTGGTAGTCCAACAAATAGCTTTTATGCTGGGGCCAAATGGTCAGAACCGCCATCCCCAGCAAGTTTACCAAAACCACCAAGTCATTGGACAATAACGAGATATCCAAATAGTTGCAGTCAACAACAATCTGAAAATTTTCGTAATATATCAAATAATCTCAAAATGATTCTAAATATTCAAGCTTGATATCGAGATATTGGCATAATGCTCGCGACATGCAACTCTAAATGTCATGTTTATCCCTATAACTATAACATTTGTCGTTCGACAAGATATTTTTAAACAACAAACAACAATATCATCATCATCATCATCATTAATAACAACAACTGCAGCAGCAACGGAGAAGGAAAAAATCATGTTTGACTTTTTTTTTCTCATCGGTTCTCATTCAAATTAGTGGAATGTGCGCTCCATGGCGCTTTTCACAAACTCTTATGTGCGTCGTAATTTTTATTTCCAAACAAAGAGACTATGGCGAGTGCATTTATTATGATTGAACGAACCAGCGTACGAGTGATTGAGTGAATAAGTGAATGATTGGTTAATTTTTTTCTTTTTTTTTGCTAATGTGAATAAATAAAAAAGACTAACACATACATATGTTTAGAAAGTAATGCATCTTTCAGTCATCAATAGCGGGGGAAAAAAAATGTTTTTTTTTCCCGTCTTTGGGTTCACCGTGAAACGCGTTTGAATATATATTGAAGACTAATGTCGTGTACAAAGTTGTAAAGATATTAATAATGTATTTAGAGTTATCGTAATAATTAAGCGTATAAACTCATACACGAATTACATTTATAGAACAATTTGCACTATTAATTGAAAAAAAATAATAATAATAATTCTAGATTGCATTAATTTATATTAATACGGGAATAATATTTTTTGGCCGAAAATTTATCGCGTTACATTTGAAGAAAAGAATATTTTTCTTTTTCTTTTAGTGAATTCAAATTATTAAATTCCGTGCATTTGTTTTTCGAGTGTCGAGTGATGTACACATACTCATACACACATTTATATACCTATATATATATATATTTGCAATTAAAGTGTGACACTTGAAAATATATAAAAAGTGTCACAAAAAATTCGCGTCTAATTTATTTGACTCTGCGACGAATAATTTTTTTTCTATTCAGTTGTTCAAATTATCGGTAAAAAGAGGGAAATACATATTTTAAAAAAATGAAAATACACTGGGGATACTTTTGGTTAGTAGGAAGTAGTGATAGGTAGAGTTATGTGCAACAAAAAAAAATCTAACAGTCCAATGTATCATTCAAAATACTACATTGCCTTCTTTACCACATACGACATTTATATACGTATTAATTATTATCGTGTTTTTTCGTTATTCATATCTGTAGTTATGTAGAAAATGCTTCGAGCATGATATATAAAATCAACAATTCAATCGACAAATCCAAAATAGCATATACATATTTTTTTTTTTTTTTTTGGTTTTGCAATTAATTCATATCGTTTGTGTTTCCCCATTATAACAATTAGTTTTGTTCATATAATTTTGTTGTGGATAAAAATTTTGTTTTCATGCAAGCCAACCAAACGTAAATACAGAACAGCAACTTTTTTTAATTCGCAAATACAGGAAAAAAAGAAAACAATTGGCAAATGAATAGTGAAATGAAGGAAGTAGAAAAAGAACAACGTGTATTTATATAATTATTAGTCGCAAAAAGACTGGTCGCATTGAGACGCTTAAATGTTAATTACCGCGTATACATTGAGGGAGATAACGTATATATTTTACTAGGAAAAGAAAAAAAAAAGTGCAAGGAAAGATATGTATTTTCGCCGCGGGAACGGCAGCGTAACAATACTATATTTCATCCAGTTACAGACAAATTAATTATTTACAAATATATATATATATACTTTTTAAAATTCCGTTTGCATTAATTTTTTTTTTTTTTTTTTTTTCAACGATTGTGAGCAACGATTATATATTTTATGAATTAAAACCAGAAAATTGGCGATAAGATTTAAAATCATACGCAAATAATTGTATAAATTATTTAAATTATTGAATCATTTTGGTGTACAACAGTGAAAAAATGAAAAACATGTAAATGATTTTTCGTGAAAATTGTAAAACATTAATTTTTTTTTTTTTTTTTTCTTCAAATACTTTGTATATAAATTGCTTTATGAAAATGATTATAATCGGGATTTGGAAGGACGTGCTAATGATTCTAATAAATTGGAGGGAAATATAGAATTGAATTAAATTATGCGTTGGTATATGCGAATTCAATGAATGATAAAGTTAGACGCAAAAGATGTCAAATAATTCCGTTGGAATATTGAAAAAATGACAAACATTAAATTCGCTGTGATGACGAAATTTCGTCTGTTTATTTATACATTGAATTTACCAATTAGATTAGCAACACGCATCGTGTATATTTGTACTCGAATACTAAATAATGCACAATAGTTTCGGTAATTTTGCAGATAAAAAAAAATGAATAATGAAGTAATTGACATACGTTTGTGTTTTTATTATGGGTAACACTTTTAAACGGTGAATAAGTTCAATATTATATAATAAAATAAAAATGATTTGACCACGAACAAACTGAATGTACATAAAAATTCGGTCTATTTGTGAATTTTGTTTGTTCATTTCTCATTCACGTGAGAAAGAAACAAATATGGTAAAAAAAAAAAATAATTCCCCAACATTTTTCTCTTTGGTTTGATTTGTCAAACCAACAAAATGATGAAAAGCTTCTACCATAATAAAGTTATTTCAACATGAAAAATAAAAATATTAACAGGAATATCTGATCTAGAAAGTATTACTTTATACAGATACTCGAAAGCAAATGCAATTAATGGACAAATTTTTATGACAATGTTCTTATTTGTAAACGGAATTTCATTCATTGATCTCTCTCCATTTTACCAATTTTTTTTTATCTTAAATTTTATTCATCTATTTTTTATTTTCATCATCAAAATTTAACATAAATAGTTTATAAATGTGGTCAGTTGCGGTACGTGTGCTATTGACGCAATTTAATAATCAATGAATCGTAATCGTGTATGAGTTGATACAATAAAAGAAAATAATTTGTAAGTTGCGAAACACAAACAAACACAAAAATTGAAAAGAGTGAATTAAAAAAAAAAAAAAGAAAAAACACACACAAACACACTTCAAATAATCCATCCGTTCACAATGCGAATATTGTAAATGCAATTTGAATAATGACAATACTGTGTGTTGCGATTGATAAATTCTATTTCAATTTGAACTGTAAATGTGAAGAGAACGGAGAATTAATTGAAATTGAGCAAATAGTGGTATGCCAATACATTACAATAAATTCGGTAATCAAAACATATGCCTAAATAAAAAAAAATGTTGGTATATAAAAAATTTACGCTCAAGTAACAAGAGAGAAGCCGTCTTATAATTATTAATTTCCGAATTTTATTCGCAATTATTTATTATTGAAGATATATATTGTTTCACCAAAAATTCATCTCACAATCTGTCAATTTGATGGTCAACTAGCAAGAAAACTATTGGGCTTCTCTCTTGTGAGTCCCTGCGACTTCATGATCATGAGAAAAGAAAAAAAAAAAGAGAAAAAAAAATCAAATCAAAGAGTAAATGGGTAAAAACATTGCATCAACGCAATTATCGCTCATTAATGTGAGAAACATATTTAATTGTATAATAATAATAACATGATCAAATGTGATACGCATGGATATTTGTGGCGCACTTCCAAACACACGCACGCGCATAATACTACACTTGATTTTTCATATGAAACAAAAAAGAAAAAGGAAAATATTTATACGATCAATATAAATATTATTGGACACTTTGTTTTTTCAAATCCACAAAATTTTTTGCACGTGCGTGGCAATAAAAAAAGAAAAAAAAAGAAAAAAATAGTCTATCGCGAATATTTGCGATGCAATTTTACATTCACATAATATCTTTGTTTTATTTTTATTTTCTCATAAGTTAGAATAAAATGGAAGTGTATTCGTCAACAAATTTATTATGATGTCTCGTGCACAATAATATGGTAAATGATAATTGAATATGAAGATAAAGTGTGTGCAGCGACAATGCATGAAAAAAAAGAAAAATTACTGATATATATAAGTAAAGGATTCTCTATTGAAAATTCGTCAATGAAATCTCGTGATTCGAAATCTCTGTGATTTAAAAATTTTAATTCATAACTATCCTCGAGCGCATTTATATAGAAATGAAAAAAAGAAAAAAAATGTACTAACATCGTTATTCGTAGGAGGAATATTATTTGAAGTTTATTTGATTATGTGACGAGTTTTCCTGCAAGGTCGAAAAAAAAAAAAAAAAAAAAAAAAA
>CAJUYH010008712.1:0-14945 GCA_910591685.1 Galerucella tenella
TGTTTCAAAGGTGCAACTCTAGCTCTTGAGTACAAAAAAGATAAATTCACCTTTTTTTTTATTTTGTCTACGTAAATATGCAACAGCAGCATATGCGTTTTCTGATGCATCACAAAAGATGTGTATCTCAGTATTCGTATCATCACTACAATCCATTGAAAAACATTGACGTGGTATTGAAATTCACTATATTTTTTAGATTTTCTAACCATTTCTCCCATTTAATATTATTTGTTGTATTTGTAATTTCATTATCACAACCTATTTGCATTCTCTAAATTTCTTGTAATAAGATTTTTCCGTGAATTGTGAAGTTGATTAAAAATCCCAATGGATCATAAATTGACATTATAACTTTTAAAACTTCTCTTTCAGTAGGACGTCGTTTTCCTGTTAGAATATCCGAATCAACTTTGTGAAATTTTGTCTGAAAAGTGAAGATGTCTTCTGCTGGATTCCACCATAATCCTAAAATTCTTTCGGTATTAGTTTCACCTTCAAATCTCAAATTTTTATATTGATCAGATACTAATTCAGGATCTATACTTTTTAAAACTTTATCATTATTGCAAATCCAGTTGCATATAGTGAATCCTACACACTTGTGAACACTAATCACTTCCTTGATCAGTTTCACAGCAATTTCTTTGTTCTTAGCACCACCCAAATAATCATCCATATAGTATTTTCTCATTATTGCTTGAGCAGCTTCTGGATATTCCTTTGAAAATTCAAGAGCATTTCTGTTTCTCTTTCGCAAGACATGGACTGCATTTCGCTCTAAAAAATACTACTTGTATTTCATATACATCGGGACTATTTTTTCGTTCCATACCTCGCCAGAAGAATCTTTGAGCATATCTATCTTCTTCACATATGTTTATCTCTAAGAACATTTCTTTGATGTCAGCAACGAATGTTATTTTATGAATTCTTAAATTTAAAAGAATAGTAAGCAAAGAATTGTATAAATCCGGAACAATAAGGAGATAGTCATTTAGACATGAGCCATTTGATTTTGCCGCTGCATCGAATACAATCCTGAGCTTTGAAGGTTTATTGGGATTTACCACCCCAAAGTGAGGAAGATACCAAGTTTTTTGACACTCTCCTTCCGCTTCTCGTTTATTCAGTTTCTTTATATATCCTTTTATTCACTTATTTTGTCGCAATAGGCTTTTGCAAAATTATCGTTTCTGTCCATTTTAATTTCTGTATATTTCAATCTTTTAAGTGCATTAATCTTGCTATCTGGTAAAATGATATTGTCGTTTTCCCAAAGTAGTCCAACTTCATATTTATTTTCTTCAACTCTTCTAACAGTTTGCTCTAAGACTCCTTGAGCTCCCCGATCTTCTTTTGATAGCATGATTGATCTTTGATTTTGTATTTCATGATTTTCTATTTTCCACTGTTCTATAACAAGGTCATGTAAAAGATCAATTTCGTCCTTTTCGTAACCATAAACATGGCAAGTAAACTTTCTTTCGTCCAAATCTTTGTGTGATTGGTTTTTTACTATATTACCATGTAGAACCCAACCAAGTATAGTTTTACTCAATACTGGGGTGCGATTTTTGAAACCATTCGGGAGTAAATCGTATACGAAAAATGGTCATTTTCGTATGAAATTTAAATAACCTTATTTTCGACATGCTCAAACGGTAATCGTATACGAACACTTTCGTATGGCTTGTTTCGAGTGGGTTCATTCCATTCGAATAAATGTTTTCGTGTACGGAAAGTGTGAATTTACATAACCTAGATTGAGAATATTTTAGTTTGGTATGTCAATCATTTGAATGATAAATTATATAATCAGTTCTAATATGGCAGGTGTTGATGATTTAATTCATTTAAACTTCATAAATGCTATACAAGAAGCGGAAAAGTTGACAGATAGACCTCCTAGGATATTTAACCCATTTATTGATCCTATTGAAGAATATTCAGAAAGGCAATTTGTGAAACTTTATAGACTTACAAAACCTGTCGCTTTAGAAGTAATAAACATATTGGAGCCTCATCTCCCTGCTCCAACAAGAATCTCAGCCTTGAGCATAGATAGAAAACTTGAATCTCCCATTTTTTAACAACAAACAATAATAAAGGAAAATGCTAAATAATCAATATCAAAAGACAGTCTGGGCTTACCACACTTGATACAGTAGTTGGTATATTCTTTGCATAGAACTATTAGAACTGCATGGACAAGGTATATTCTTTGCTTCTCAAATGTCACAAGTGACAAGTCCATACGATTATGCGGTGTTGCCGGCTGCTAAATTCTTCGTGTACGAACGTTTATTCGAACGGTGTTGAAAAATACACATTTAGCACCGTATACGAAAAAATTCATGTGGAAATAACCGTACACGAATAAAATTCGTGTGAACTCGAAAATCGCACACCTGGTCCGTTCCATGGACCACTTAAAATTTTGTGGCTCATGAGAAGTGGCCAATTGTCTTGACCTATTAAAATTGTTGGTTTCGCATTTTTTAAAGATAAAGAATTATAACTCTCAATATAAGAGTAATTTTGGCAAACTTCTTGTATGTTGATATTTTGACTAGGTAGGGACAAACCCTTCATTGTTCTGACGTGACGCAATTGGAAAGTTTTGTTTGAATCTTGCATACCCTTTATATTAAGTGTCACAATCCGGGAATCTATTTCTGTTTCACTATTAGTCCACGATATACAGAGTGCTTGTAAAGGTCCATCCAGTTCCAATTGTTCGGCAATTAAATTAAATCTATTAAACTTACTGTAGAAGCATCATCAAGTGAAGCATACGTATTTACTACTATTTTCTGATTGATCAGTTGAACCGGCATAATTATGAGAAAAACTTTAGTCTCTTTTTGAAATACATGATGATTCCTTTCACTCTCATATTCCTGCGATGGTATGTTGTTCAGAATTCCACTATTATTATGTGCTATTTCATTAGTGTCATGTCTTTGCAATACCTCTGAATGTAATAAAGGATTATGCATCTTTTGACAATTATCGACTTCACACTTCCTCTTCTTAGTGCATTTCTTGATTCCATGATTGAAAGTCAGGCAAGAAATGCGAAGATGATTCTTTTTTATGAAATTCTATCGTTCTCCAATATTTAGTTGAGCAAACGTATTACATTTACTCAGATGATGATTTTCTTTTTTACAGAATACGCATACTTTTTTCGTTGATGTTGTTGTATAAGTATATTCAAATTTCCTACCTTGTTTGGATACATTATTCCCTGAAGTAGATGAGAATGAATTCTGTAATTGGCATACATCGTCAGCTAATTCTTCCAGCCAATCTTGAAACTTAACGAGTTTTGGTATATTTCCACTGTTTGTTTTCATTTTTCCTGTCCATTCCAATCTCAGTCTATTGGGCAACTTCCCGACTAAATCCTTTAATAATAGTGGATTACGCAGATGGTCTTCTTGCTCAAGAGTTAGCATAGTGCCAACCAAATTCTTTTTTTCTATGACACTATTTATGATATATTCTGGTCATCCAAATCGTCTATCTAATAAATCTATAAATTTATCGACATTTTTAGGTAAAATCAACAGAGTCTGAACAATTTCACGAGCTTTACCCTTTAGACATTTTTGAAGTCTTGTTTGATTCTCCTCATTAGAGTAACCACACATTTTAGTTGTATTGGAAAACTGACTCACAAAATTTGACCATTCTAAAGGATTCCCATCGAATATAGGTAGATCTTTTGGTAAAGATTGTCGGATTAACATTCTCTCAAGATAATTATTATTGGCATGAACTCTATTATCTAAACATACATTATTCGCATGACATGAACTCGATTTTTCTTCCAATTCAGACTTGTCAGTATGAATTGATTTATCATTCGCTGCACCAAGTTGATATTGCTGATCGTTTACCCATTTTTGAATTCGAGACCTCTGACCACGGTTTGTAGATATAATACGGTTGCCTCACTTTGCCGGCAACATCGCGAGTAATACGTCACAGGCTACGTCACCAGTATGCTAGAGGCTGACCATTGGGCGTTACGTTACGTTTAATTTTGTTGTAGCGACTGTTGAGTTTGTGTGTTGAGTGTTGATTATTGTGATTTAAATTGAAGTTTTCGGAGTTTTCGTGTTGTTTTTATTTATAAACTTTATTAGTATATCTATAGACTATTTAATTCAACTGAGTACTATATTTCTTTCATTGCGGAGAGTCAGGTAATAATAAAAAAATTTTACTCTATAATTTTAAATGCTTTTTTGATAATCTATTGTAGAAATGACTGGAACAATTTGCAGTGTGGCTACTTGTAAAAGTAACAGTGAAAGGGCAAAAAAGGAAGGGGAAGTAATAAGATTTTTTACTTTCCCCAAAAAAAAGGAGTTTTTAAAACAATGGGTTCATCTCTGTCGAAGAAAAGGCTCCTTTGATCCAAAAAATAAACGTATCTGCAGTAAACATTTTGCGCTGGATCAATATGAAGACATGATTGAAGCTCAGATAACAAATAAATTGCCAAAAAGGCTCAAAGAAACAGGTAATTTGTTAATGAAATCTTGCCCAAAAAAAATGTTTTATTTATTTATATATTTTAGCTATTCCATCACTCAATCTTCCATTGGCTCCTGAACAGAATATTAGTGAAAGGAGTAAGAGAATGAAGTTAAAAGAGGAAAAACGAATTGTTCAAAGTCTATGAATAGATGAAGGTGCCAAACAGACTGATTTGCCCCAGGATGTGCCAGCTTGTATTTCGAACAGCATACAAGATAATCCAAGTCCACATGAAATTTTATTTCAACAATATATCGCTCTTCAAGAGCAATGTGAAAAATTGAAGAATGAAGCACAACAAGACAAAGCAGAAATAGAAAACCTCATTTCCACAAACAAGAAATTACAACTCAGTGCTGATGAAAGTCGAAATATGTTGGATGGAAAACTAAAAGAACTTTTAGGAGGTTTTTTAACACAAAAACAAATTGAAGTTTTATTATATAATAAAACCAAAGCCAGATGGACAAGCGAAGAAATTTCTAGGGCGTTTACATTGAGATATTTTAGCAAACGTGCCTATATTTATGTTAGAGAAACATTGAAATATCCATTGCCAGGTATATCAACACTTCAAAGATGGGCATCGAACATTGATTTGCAACATGGAATATTAAAAGATGTTTTAAAAATAATGAACATATCTGGAAAAGATGAAAATAATTTGGAAAGGGTGACTGTACTTTCGTATGATGAAATTAAAGTATCATCACTTATCGAATATGACCAGAAGCTGGATAAAATCGTAGGTCCTCATTCATACATGCAGGTTATAATGGCAAGAGGTCTCTTTAGCTCATGGAAACAGCCAGTATTTATCGGATTTGATACCAAAATGATAAAGTCTTTGTTGGAAGAAACTATTAAAGAACTAAATAATATTAACTACGATGTTGTGGCATGTGTATCTGATTGTGGAGGTGGAAATATTGGACTATGGAAAGAAATGAATATAACAGTTCATAATACATATTTTGCTCATCCAGTGACAGGAAATAAAATATTTATTTTTGTTGATGTACCCCACACTTTAAAATTAATTAGAAATTGGTTCCTTGACCACGGGTTTAATTTAAAGGATGGGACTAAAATAACCAAGGAGCCGCTCATAGCCCTCATAAATGATTGTAGAAGGGAAATTAGTTCGTGTCACAAGTTAACACGATTACATATCACTTGTGAAAAAGCACAAAGGCAGAATGTGTCTTTAGCAGCTCAGCTGTTATCTCATACAACAGCTACAGCTTTAAAGAGATATTGCCCTGGACCAAATAAAGAGTTGGCTCAAAATGTGGGAGAATTCATTGAGCTTATCAATAAATGGTTTGACATTTTAAATTCATACTGTCCTTCAGAGACAGTCAACTCTAAAGTACCGTATGGAAAAAAATTAGAAATGCAAAATGAGGTTTTAGGCCATCTAATGAAAACCATTTTAAACATACGAGCAATTTCTAAAAACAGTGTGCAGATATTCCAAAAGGCAGCTGTTATTTCAACATCGTCTCTAAAACAATTATTTGTAGATATGAAGGAAAGGTATAAAGCCTCATATATCTTGACCCATAGGCTGAATCAAGATTGTCTTGAAAACTTATTTTGCCAGGTATATCTTTTATTGAAGCTTGGTATATTCAAATAAAATATTTTAAAACTTTTCAGATTAGATCAAGAGGCGGCTTGCATGACCATCCTGCTCCACTTAATGCTATATATCGATTAAGGATGATTCTTTTGGGAAAAAATCCAGGGATAGTACAGAAGAATCCCAATACTCAACAGCTGAAGGAGACAGAACAAGGAGAGTTTATACTTGCTAATGCCCTCAAACAAGCTAGTATTGATTCTTTGAAAAAAATTGTACCAAAAGATACTAGCGATGAAGAAACGATGAGTGAAATTTCAAGTACAACTTCTTCTGTTACGTCCACCAAACAAATTTGTGAAAAAGATGGTTTGATATATATAGATGGATATCTGGCTAGAAAACACAGTAAGGAATTTCCAGAACTTGGTACCTACACGTATAAGAATGAGTCCAAAAACCTTCATTCTTATGCATTGCCATCATGGGTACAGAGCCTTTCGTTTGGTGGCTTAACTGAGCCCTCATCTTCTTGGCAAAGTGATGTTGAACGTTTGGATAAGTGGTTCGTTAAAGTACATAAAGATCAATTTAAAATTAAAACAAAAATTTTGAAACGTACTAGTAATTTTATAAGTAAAAAAGAACCACTTATTGCCAAAAAATTAATTTATTCATTTGTTCGACAGAGAGTATTTATCAGGATCAAATACCTTAATTCAAAGAAATCTGAAGAACAGTTATTGAAAAAAAGAAAGCGTGACACTGATGAAGCTAGAAGATTTAATAAAAAAATGAAAAAAACTGTAACATAATCGATTATTCTATTATTATTGTTCTGTATAAATAATATAAATACAATTCAATTATTACTTAGTTGTGTTAATTAATTTTAAACCATTTTTTCTTTGTTGTTTTGTATTTTGATATAAATATATTTTGTCGTAATACTTTGTCTTATTTAAGACCCAAAATAACTTAAATATAGGTACAAATAAACATTCATCGTATAATTCATATAATACCGCCTTCGTTTGAGTTTTAATATTTTAATGGAAAATATACTTTTAGTTATCACATTGTCCTTAGTCTCGATTTTAATAAACTTTCCCTGTAATTATCAAAAACATTATTTTCATTACCCTTGAGAGGCTCGGAATTTGCCAACAGCATACTTGTGACGTCACGTTTGGCTGTGTCATGATTGGTTAAAAGTTACGAGGCAACCGTATTATATCTACAAACCGTGACCTCTGACTACGCTCACTTAAAGGATATTCACTTTTAACGCTAAGCGATACGCTATCTGGCGGAATAAACTCGCATCAATGTCACGTGACCAGCAAGTGTGATTGCTTTGTATTTATTTACATCCAAGCGTGCATTTGTGTGAGGATTATAGATGTTTGATAGTAATAAATAGTTTGTTAAAAGTGAAAATGACCAGCAGAGCAAATTGTTGTGTACCTGGATGTAACCCTGTGTATAAAAAAACCCCGATTTAACCTTTCATCATTTTCCAAATGAGGGTCAGAGAGTCGAGAGTATTGGAGAATCCGGAATGATGACTATGGTTGATAGAAAGAAACTGTGGGAGATCTAATTGAAAATAGGAAAGAGAGTTACCAAAAACATGAGAGTTTGCTCTAAACATTTTGTCGAGGACGATTTCATAACTCCTAGTAATTGTAAGTATTTTTCTTTTTATATTAAATGTGGTTGAAATAATTATCTAACAATTTTTCAGGGGGCTATCAGAAACGGTACCTGAAAAAGACTGCTGTACCAAGTAAAAACTTACCTGTGTCCAGTGTTATAACAAAATCGAAAAGTCTGAAGATAGAAGAGAAGATAAAAACTTACTGAAAGAAGACAGGCAAGTTCTCTTGCTGGTTATTTTTATTGAAGTCAAAACTAAATAACTATACTTATTAACTATTGGTCATTTCAAATTTTAGGTTATTCAACTCCCTTCCACCTCCAAGGATGACATGATATCGAACTCATTTAGTGACTTTGATGGAGCTAAAGCACTACTGGAGCTTCAACAACAGGAGTTACCATTTGTTGAATGCGAGGATAAGGGTTTTCAGAATTTTCAGGAATACTTTTCCTTTGCATTTGGTACCAATTGTTGATGATATATTCACAATTATTTGTGGTATTGTTAATTTGGGTAGTCCTATTTTGAGAGAAGATTTGTTTTTGCACTAATGATTATGCTATGAAGAAAAATTGTTGCAAATATTTATAAATTAAATAATACACAGAAATTTCCTATTATTATTGTATACAGGAAATGTCACATTATTTTTGAGAAATAATAACTATTCTCCTGACTTGATGCATCTGGAAATAATTCTTCTAAAAAAATTGTTGTTGCTAACCAATAGTTTATATATCCTTAAATATTTCAGAGATAAAAATTAATTTATCAATTAATATTGTAACATACCATGTACGACGGACCAGTAGTCAAATCAAATCTTAGAATGAAAGAACTGTCACGTCACCAGTGTCAATTGTCGTTAGTTGATTATTATGTATGCACGTGGTCATGTTCATGTTTATTTGTTATATTCTTTGTAATAAAACAGTGAGTCTAGTTTCTTTCCATAAATAAAGTGCAATCGACTTGTCAACCGGTTATTTACATACCCCTCACCCCAACAAGTAGGAAGGAACCTTACAACTGACGCCCAAAGTGGACCTAACCTAAGTTGACAAGTGCCAAGAAACAAAGCTTTCTCCTATTGTATATTCATTACTTCATAGCTTCTTGTGCGAAACAGATGGGAACAGTGACTTTCAGACGTTCTTGTAGCCAAGAAATTATAGGTAAAACCACACGAAGCCTGTAAGTACACTTTTCATTTCTGCATGAATCAAAGTAACAGTACATCTTCTCGCTACAACCTACGATCTGTACGATCTCAAACAACAGTAATAGCTATGCCAGACGATAATCCTGTAGTTAATCAACCTAATATGGCATCAATCGCGCTCACAACAGATCAATTCGCCGAGCTTTTGAACAGGTTGGCAGTGGCTAATCAGCCGACTTACGTGCAAAACGGTAATTTAACAAAATGTGCGTCGCCATTCGACGGTTCTAAAGACAATGACGTGAACGCGTTTATAGATGCTGTCACCATATATAAAGACTGCTCACAAGTGTCGAACGAAAACGCTTTAAAAGGCATACCTATGCTATTAGACGGTTTCGCAGCAAACTGGTATCAAGGAGTTAAGTCAACGGTAGATACGTGGGACGACTTTATAAACTTATTGCGATCTACTTTCGGTCCTCAAAAACCTCCTTACCGAGTGTATAAAGAACTATTCGAGTTCGAACAAGACTTTCGAACGGCATCGGATATATTCATATGCAAAGCGCGCGCGATTTTAGCTCAATTACCTCCCAGTACTCTAACTGAAATGATCCAACTCGATATGGTTCACGGTTTACTACATAGGCGTATCAGAGAAAAAGTTCCTCGGGATAAAGTTACCACATTCAGTGAGTTGCTGATTCAAACACGGTTAGCAGAAGAAACTTTTGAATTCAACCAAACAGTTAACAAAGACTCTACACGAATTAAATGCGCCTATTGCAAAAACCCGGGACATTCGGAAGAGGAATGTAGAAAGCGAGCGGCAGCAAATGCCAAAGAATCTGAAATTAAAACAAACATTCCTAGTTCATCTAAACTACCTTCTCAAAATTTTAGTACCCCAAAAACGCAAACAAATAACACGCCGGTTCATAAGCCTGTTTCATGTTATGGCTGTAATGATATATTTAATATTGATTTGCAACATGCGACGCAATTGAAACCCATAGTTCAGGTTGAGATTCAAGGTTATCTCGGTTATCCCTACTTGGATTCTGGTGCCCAGTGTAGTATCGCAGGTTCTAGATTGAGAAATATTTTGTTAAAAGAGGAAACGCCGTTTATCAAAAAGTCAATGCTAATGACTCTAGCAGATGGCAACACAACTCCAGTTGAAGTTCTAGTTTTTAACGTAACCATTACGTTACAAAATAGGTCACACGACATTTCTTTAATTTCAATCCCCGAACATGCCCAGAGTAGAACCTTGTTAGGCGCAGATTTTATGAAGAAAGCTGATATAATATTAGATATTCCCAGAGATTGCTGGTTTTATGGTCACAATCCCAACTCTCGTTACCTTTTCTCTCGGGACCCCCTGATGGCCGAAGTTCATGCGGCCAATTCAATTACTCTTACTCATATAGAACTTAGAGACGACGAAGCAACTTCGCTGCCTGCTTCGGAGAAGACCATTGCAAACGAACTAATCAAAGAAAACGGTGACTTATTCGAATATAACAAGGAGCCAACCCCATATGCAGAGCATTCCATTACCCTTAACGACGATATACCGATCTCCGTTCCTCCTTATCGGATGTCGGATGTCAAAAAGGAACAGCTTCGTCAAGAATTAGATAAACTACTTAAGGAAGGTATAATTGAAGAATGCGAATCTCCTTACGCAGCTCCTGTGGTCTTGGTTCCGAAGAAAGATGGCGGCATCAGATTAACGGTCGACTACAGGCGATTAAACGCTATAATGCGTGCAGATAGGTACCCACTACCGAGGATTGGGGACATCCTCCACGCCACCAAGGAACCCCGTTATATGACCACCTTAGACCTGAAATACGGTTACCATCAAATCTCAGTCCGTCCAACTGATCGTGACAAAACCGCATTTGTCTGCCCCTTCGGCACGTTCCGGTATACTCGAATGCCATTCGGAATGTGTAACAGTCCCGCAACTTTTCAAAGGTTGATTGATAAATTCATATCCGGTCTACAGGACATCAACCTGTTAGCTTATCTTGATGACCTTATTGTGTTGTCTCCGTCTTTTTCCGCTCATATTGAAGATTTACGACGCCTTTTTAGTCAATTACGTACCTTTAAACTATGTCTAAACCGTAAGAAATGTTCATACTTCTGTCCGGAAGTACACTACTTGGGGCACATTATCTCACCCCTCGGCATTAGACCCAACGACAACAAAGTAGCGGCTATCTTGCACATGTCTTCACCTTCAAATGTTTCTGAACTTCTCACTTTCCTTCAAACTTGTAGTTGGTTTCTTAGGTTCATCGAAAAATTCTCCCATGTCGCTAAACCCCTCTCAACATTAACTAGGAAGAAAGTCAAATGGACCTGGGGACCAGAACAAGAGGAGTCTTTTAACACTCTAAAATCCCTATTGTGCTCCGCACCTATCTTACGACAAGCCGATAACCGCCTACCTTACATTCTCCATACTGACACCAGAACATACAGACACACAGAACGCGAAGCTTTGGCAGTAGTTTGGGCTGTCAAGAAGTTCAGAGGTTATCTGGAAGGAGCCACTACCATAGTACAAAGCGATCATCAGGCACTAAAATGGCTAATGACCCTAAAATCACCCACAGGACGCCTGGCCAGATGGGCCCTAGAGCTAATGCCTTACGATTTAAAGGTAGAGTATATACCTGGTAAAAAGAACGTAGTAGCCGATACTCTCTCAAGACCTCCTTCCAAACGGTGACTCGGCTAACGATATCGAAATAAATTTTGCATCTATTGATTTTCTCACGCTAAGTGCAGCAGATGTCCGTACCGAACAGATGAGTGATCCTGATGTAGCAAAAATTATTCACTGTCTAGAAGATTCTTCGTCTACTACAGACGTAGTTTTCAAAAAGTGGGCGGAACGAGGATACCTACTCTCACATGATATACTGTATAGATACATACCGGAGGTAGATGAAGAAGAACCTCAGCTAGTGGTAGCCAAAACCCGAATTCCTTACGTTCTATATGAATACCACGATTCCAAAACTGCTGGACACTACGGTATTGAACGGACTTATCAACGCATCAACAAGTGGTACTACTGGCCTGGGATGAAAAGGACGATCAGCGACCATGTCAGTAAATGCATTGAATGCCAGCGCTATGAAGTCTCAAATTTAAGACCATCAGGACTTCTTCAGACACCCGTCCAAGCTCAGCGTTTTGAATCCTTAGCGATTGATCTATTCGGACCTTCACCTCCAACACCCCAAGGCTACGTTCACATATTCATAGTGGAAGACACACTAGTCGTTGGGTAGAATTGTTTCCCTTGGAATCCGCTACCGTCACCGCTTGTGCTCGCTGCCTAATTGATGAAGTAATATTGCGATTTGGAGTACCCCGTAGAGTGATCAGTGATAACGGACCTCAATTTGTCAGTGCCGTTATGCAGCAAGTAGCTTACTGCTTAGGGTATCACCAAGCTTTAACCCCAGTATATCATCCCGAGTTGAACACGGTAGAGCGCAAAAATAGAGACCTTAAAACGCAATTAGCTATCCTGACTAAAGACGACCACACCTCGTGGTGCGATAAACTACCTGCCGTGCGATTCGCGATGAATACAGTGAAGTGCGAATCTACCGGTCATACTCCCGCTTTTTTAACATTCGATAGACAATTGCGTACTCCGGACGATGCGAACCGAGATTTTCGCGCTATCATCGAAACCGACACTTTCGTGGCTCAAATAACCCCATACTTGCGCACGCTAAGCCAGACCCTAAGCTGCGCCCGCGAAACGCACGAACGCACCCAAGACCGACGTAACGCCTACATAGACTCTCATCGACGGACGTGTGTGTTAAAAGTAGGTGACCATGTACTCGTGAAAACGCATGCCTTAAGTGATTCGTCTAAAAAGTTCGCGGCTAAGCTTGCGCCTCGTCGCGATGGACCGTACGTGATTTCCAAAGTGATCTCCCCTACTACCTATGAAGTTTCTCTTCCGAGTGATAAAGACATTCCCGCCGGAAAGTACCACGTGTCCGCCCTCACTCCACTGCGCGGCGATTCTGAGACACCACTGCCTAAACCTGTTCAACCTCTCCGTAAACGAGGCCGTCCACCGAAGTCCATTCCTGAAAGTTCTCTTACTGAAAATACTCCAGATCCAGAATTGGCCCCAGAATCCATGGATTTACCTGGGCCCTCTCATTCAGCTTCATCCCCAGAAGTGATTCCTAACGTGTCTGCTCCGGATCCCAACATCACAGCAGCCCGTCGTCGTCGACCTACGGTTAAACCAAGATGCCCCTGCTGCCCCGAAGATCCACCCTCCGGGTCTTCTATTGCTCCTCTCGCGGGACGCCAGAGTGTCGCATAGGGGGAGATTGTAACATACCATGTACGACGGACCAGTAGTCAAATCAAAGCTTAGAATGAAAGAACTGTCACGTCACCAGTGTCAATTGTCGTTAGTTGATTATTATGTATGCACGTGGTCATGTCTTAGCAAAGTTCATGTTTATTTGTTATATTCTTTGTAATAAAACAGTGAGTCTAGTTTCTTTCCATAAATAAAGGGCAATCAACTTGTCAACCGGTTATTTACATACCCCTCACCACAACAAGTAGGAAGGAACCTTACAATATATTTATAGTATTCATGGTAAATCATGATGAATAATAAATACAAGTTGTTTATGAACAGATATTGGAAATCTGTTCAGCTCGTGCTTACAATAGTCGTGCTTCTCATACAGTCTCCTTACCTATTCCCACCTCCTCTCTAACAAAAAAATCTATTATATGATAGTAAAAGATTATTCAATCATTTGCCATTAAACATTGGGAAAATAAATAACAAAATGCATTTTAGGAGAGAGGTAAAAAGATTGTTGACATCAAGTGCCTACTATAAAGTCTCGGAGTACTATGTCAATTCTTTTGCATTGATTTCATGGGGATCACTTTTCACTGCACTAGTTTGCAAACAGTAGGATCTGATCATCCATTTTTTGCCCACTTTTTCTCTGACCACACATAATAACATGGTTCGCTGACAAAACAGCTTCACCTTCTACAATGCATCTGCTGTTTGGAGAAGCAGATAAATAATCAAAAATTGAGGACAATGACAGAAACATCTCTTCAAAAAAATATCAGAAAAATATATAACAGATTATCCTGTTCGAAAAAATAAAAAAGCTTGCTCAACCACAATAAACTCTTGGGTTATTTATAATGCAATCACACTTAGCGTCAAAAACATATGTTTTTCGACAGAATGACAGCGCGGAAAATTAAGGTTAAAATGTCAATTTCTCTTCCGGATGACTTGAAGTATGACTACTGACACTATTATTTTCTTCTATCTGTGCAATTTTCAGCCAATTCCAAATCTAGGAGCTCTTTTTCTCTTTTTTCCTTTCTTCCTCGATAGCGTTTCTCTTCTTGGCTATTTCTAACTTTTCTTGCAGAATTTGGCGATGTACACTACTAGCTACTGATCTTACCTTGCCTTTAGATGTTATTTGTTGACTTTTTCTTTCAGTACCCTGATCATCTTCGTTTGTAGCCTTGTCTGGTATAATTTCTTTTCCAGTTATGGATTTCTGTTCTGAACCTTCATTCATCCAAACCTCTGTTGACTGTAACTGATTCTTTCTCAAACGTTCACTCCTTCTTATAGACATAACTATTCAAGAACTGTTTGTGACGCACCGAAGGACCAAATGTTGTAGATATTACCTGTAAATATATGTGTTATCCGGCTCGAAGGACCAAAAAATTCATTTACATGGTTAAAATGACAATATTAAAAAACAACAGTAACACACATCAAGAAGAACATCGTCTTCACTTGATGATGAACTATGTTCAAATATTTCCATAAAATCATTAGCATCCATTTAGTAAATATTAAATTTAATACCTTTTGATACTTGTATAAATAGGCCAGGAATTGATCACAAAAA
>CAJUYH010008713.1:0-14944 GCA_910591685.1 Galerucella tenella
TTGACATCGTGGAAAAAGTTCAAATTTATTTCCTGAAACGAGTCCTGAAAGTTCAAACCAATACTCCCGATTATGTCATGAGAGTGGAGACTGGACGTGTAAAGTTTGCATATAATATATTCAAAATGACGTACAATTGGTTGTGCAAAATATTAGCTATGAATGAAAGACGCCTTCCCTTTCTATGTTTCAAACGTCAACTCCAACTTATGAATGAATCGGGCAATTCGAAGTTTAATTGGTTGGCACAAGTCAAACAACTCTTCATTATAACCGACTCTCTTGAAATATGGGATAATTTGAATAGTAATTTGTTGGAAAAAAATAAAAAAATTATATTTAAAAAGTACTATGAAAAATTGCATGCTGATGATATTTTACTGATGCAGCGTTGTTCCTTTTTGTCTTTATATTCATCATTCACTATAACTAAGCAGCCAAGTAATTATTTATTGTTAAAATTACCCATACAGATCACCCGTACAATTGCCCAGCTACGACTGAGTAATAAACACAGGTTACGTTTCACGTACAGAGCGATGTCGTACACAGTTGATCCAAATCAGGTATGTACTGCCTGTAATCACTTAGTAAATGAAACCTTATCCCATTTACTATTTAACTGTCCAATATATACGACTATGAAACCGAAGCTTGACTGTTACTTGAGCCTGGATTTCTTTATTAATGCCCTTGATAATTTAAACACATTGAATGCTAAAATTATCTCCAGTTACATTTGGAATATATTAAAATTGAGATCATTTATCATTAACGAATAATTAAGCTTTATATTGGTTTCAATTTGTTTTGTTTAATATCCTTCGTTTTTTTTTTCTATCTCTCTTTACCTTTATTTGTTGTATACTAGGTAATAATTGTTTTTCTATTTTTTTTTGTTACTCAGATTTCTTGCTGTAAACTATTTTGTTTTAAGAGCAATAAAAGTATTATTATTATTATTATTATTAATATCGGATACACTACTACATACCTAATTAGTACTTCTCGCAGGAAAATGAAAGTAGCTAGAGCTTTGGATATAATATTATAAATGTTTGATACAAATAGGAGTATGGTGAAAGTACCTTCCGACTAGAAGATAAAATACAGGGTGATCCATAAAAACCAGGGATGAAATATTGTACTTTAGTTTTGACCCACCATTTATTATACTCAATAAATATTTGCAAAATAATTTGTCTTCACACATTTCCATGACCATAAAGAAGGTTTGGCTTCAATAAATATTCCTCCTTACACCCCTATCCAATTATACTTGTCACGGCTTTCGCGGAAAAATGGTTATATTTTCAAATGCGCTTCATAACAAAACAGACCTATATTTTTGCGATGAGAAAGTGCAATATAGGTGAAAAAACATAACTTCAATATGATAATTTCCATAATAACAGGCCTTATGAGCTTTATCACACTAATCAATCACCTTGTAATGTATCCAGGCTTAATCCGTAAAGATAAATGCTGGATGTGTCTGGTATAATAGGTTTGTTCAAACTAACGATTAACCAAATATCCAATTAATCTCAAGTATAATAATATGAAGTCCTGCTTACACAGGGTGTTTTACCTACGATTACTTAGTATTGAAACCCAGAGGATGTGTTAGTACAAGGTATATGAAATTAAGTGCGATCAAGCGATGAAACTACTAAAATAAAAATTAGCAGGAAATGGGAAAAATTCAATTCATTGCAGATACATTCATTTATGTTGTTGGTTATCTTGTGAAATAGTTGAAGAACCCTTTGTTATTAATCGGAGTAGTGCAACCATTCCTGATATGTAGAGAGTTTGACATTTCCAATGACACCTTACTATAAGGAAAAGGTACTTATTGATTGATGTATCTTTATAATTTATTGGTCCAGCACCAAGAAGATGGGTGAGAGCTTGAATGTGTTTATTTATAAAATACAAGAATTGAAGTACCATTTGTAGAAACCGATTACAAAGTTTTTCTCCGGTGTAAAGATCACTAATGATTTTCATATCTTACAGTGTAGTAAAAGCATAACAAATATGCATTAAAATTTTTAAAAGAATAAAAAATATGCAATTAGTCGTAAAAGTTTTTATTCAAAAATTGGATTGGATTCAATTAACGACCAAGAAAGCAGATGTAATTATAAACTCACTTCTTCATATTATTAGTTGCCACTATCATTGAAAAACAACCGGCCAAACAGGAATGTGACGGAAAGATGCAGTCAGGTGTACGCTGGTGTGGTACACCGACAGTTTCAGAAATTCATGGTGCTTAGTCCGAATGCAAAGCTTATGAATTATTAGGGAAGATCGCATCTGTATTCCACTGGCAAAAATACACGCTATCGACACAATACATGTCTACAAATCAACATTGGAAGGGGATATATAATATACCTTTGACAGACAGTCATCGCTAAAATATTTAGTATGTCTGCCGCTAGGTCTGGAACTGCCTAGGAAAAGTCTTGACCCTGGCTAAGCACGATTAGATAACGTTTAAGTAGATTCTAGGGCGCAATGTAAATTAAATAGCAGGTATCTTTACAGGAAAATGGTCTGTGATGTGATAAATTGGTACCTACCAAACCAGTTTTCGGTATATCGAAAACTGCAGTGCAAGGGTTTTCATATCGGTGGCTTGAGGCAAAACATTCATGTACCTACTAGAGCAGGAGTATAGGTGCTTGGTCAGAAACACAACAAACTCCTGGTTAAAAAATTATCGTCGCTGACCTACGAAATACTTAACCTGAGTATAAGTCAAATACAGAGAATAACACAATTACTCACTCATTGTATATAAAGTAAGGAGCCTATCTATTGAAAGGAGGAGAAGGAGCAGCCCCATACAAAATGTTTGAATGTGGAATCATTCAACACCCAAGATCAGTGCATCCAAAAGAATATTTCCCCAAAAAGGATCCAGTGAATTGATAGGCACACGAGTAGAAGGAGACGATCGTGGGAAAATGGTAGGCTGGATATTACCTAGCCTCTAGTTATCTCACAAGAGAAAAGAGAGAGTACTAAAGCAACCTAACGTGAAATATCCAAATTTTCTGGTACTATAGCGTCACATTCATTATATTATCGTGAACTACCCGATACGCCCCCAAGCAGTGGAGTATGAAACTTGAAAATGGTTTTCAGCATTTTCTCTTGAGCAAATTTGTAGTACAGCTTTTTTCCTTCAAGCTGTACGATAAATAGAGTCCACGATACAGTCTGATACCTGTTTTAATCAAAATCCGGGGAGCAGGAAGAATGAGACACCTAAAATGTATGAACAAAAGAAATGACGGTCAACAATTACCAACAACATGAGAAATCTTCATTGAACTGCCAACTACCCAACAACCTTTCCCCACCCAATACTTCGCTGCCTATCATTTTCGCATTATCATCTTCCTCTCCTTCTCTTCCAGTAAAAAAGTGATCCTATCCAAGTAGTTGTCAGATGATTAACTAGATTGAGTCCATGAAATCGTACGGAACCCACTTTTCCTAATTCTTGATGATAATCATTCCAAAGGGCTGCCTCGAAACCTTTTCAAACAATTGAATATATAAAAAAAGTTGAAGTGATACTTATATGTTGTGAATTGAATTCTAAGGTGAGTGCAAATAACACTCCATTGGTGTCTATATGTCTTAAAATTGTTTCCATATAAATAAATGAATTTCATAACAATTGTGAATATTTAACCCCATCGCCATATATTGGGTATACATTTTGGAAAATCCTCCAAAGAGTGCGATAGACGTTAGAACATTGTGGATATTCAATTAATAAACATAATCCCAAGAAAACCTAGAAAATTATGATATTCGGAGGGATCTATACTAACGATTGAAACTCAATCGCCCTATCTTGTGAAATAGACATCAATTATTTCATCACTAAAAGACAAAGGGACTTAACAATTTGAACAACTTATGACTGTGATGGATGAAAATCAGCAAAGTTTCCAAGTATAGCACCGCCTGAAAATGTTTCTTAACACTATTGTATGAATCACTAGAGATTGGAATACATGGAGTCCGATTATCTTATATAGTCTCCATGCTCCGATGCTTCACAATTATTAATCTCACTAATTTATATTTTACAGCTAGAGAGTTGACAGTTCGTTCATGGCGAATATTAAACTCTATGTTTTTCATCGAGACTTAAGCAGAAGAATCATTTCATCAGAGAATGCATATATTAACACATTTTCAATGTAACCGGAAACCCCAAATTTTTCAGACCACCTAGTCTTACATCGTTTGCGCTCGAAACGATGAAAAAAGCTATTGACAATTATATTAGAACAGAAAATTTCTGTTCTATCTCTGCATACATATTGGCATGCTTACCGGGCAGAGACTTCACTGGTACAACTGACTGAGAATATCCTAGTAGCTTTAGACAACCAGGGTACTCCAGTAAGTACGTTTTTGGAAATATAAGAAGCTTTTGACAATACTCCATAAAGTCTGTCAAGAAAGCATTATACAGAAAAGGTGTGGACGGAATCGATCCACTCTGGAAAATAAGATTCTATGTAACAAGAACTAGAAGGAGATTATATACAAGGTGAAAATTTCTCTAATGGAGAGCAGGATCCTGTCAAAGTGGAATTGGGATTTTAGCTCAAAAATCCCGGGCTAGAAGTACACTACTCCAGTAAACCAGCTTCTCGTTTCTTGGAAATTATAAAACCTGGGACATGCCACAAGATGGAATGATTAAAAAAACTTCTTAGAGAAATTCGATACGAAATTGGGCAACAAAGAGATATGGGATCCAACCACCAGACTTGAAAAGAATGCTAATGGGATTAAGAGGGCTTAAAAGTAATAAACGGCACTGCAATATGAGTATACTAGCCAGTTAGCGAAAAATCCCTTTTAACAGACGCCATATAAGAGTGTGGTCATGTCAATATTGATTGGAAATATAGGAGACGACGCCATTGAAGCACTGAGCTCTTGTGTAATCAGTTTCAAAATGCCATGGAAACTCCTAGTCAAACTCAATGAACAATCGTTACCCTAATGAAGTCACTGGAATGGAAGGAATTGAAATATTAGATGAGCTAGCATAGATGGGTACTTTCAGTTCCCTTTTGAAAAGTTTCGCAAAAATCTTTTTATGACCATTGCTATTTATGTTATATACAGTTGATTTTCCTGAATATATGAAAAAGGGGCTTGTTCTACGCAGATGATGCTGAAATATATGCAAATCTTACAACACTTAAGCGCAGTGTCAAAATGGAGTTCGGCCTAGTTATTGCCGCCTAATATAGATAAGTGTGTCGTCCTATCTATAGGTAAGAATAATTCGATTCTGTCGTACCACATAAACATTTATCTATGATGACCGATCATCGTAATGTGACATCGACGTTATTATACACAACGACTCTTCCTGGTCCGATTATACTTTTCATTGTGCTCGAGAATATCCTTATCACTTAAACCTTCCGGTAGGTGTCACCGCAGATTTTATTAAGGCACGGCCATGTGCGACTCGGACTCGCACACGAAGATCTCCATTATCTATGAAACCATATATACATACATACAAATGGAACTAATCAAATTAATTTAGCTGATTGATTCCACTTTTGTGTTCGTAGCTTCGCTAAGTATACAATAAACTGAAAAAAACTATGCATGGGATGGCGATTCGAGCTAGCGATCTCCCGTTTACTGGAAAGATGCTTCAACCAACTAGGCCACGGTGGCAGCTATTTGTTGCTGTATCAATATTGAACAAAAAGGATCAAAAATAAAATCCATAATCTGTGAAAATGTCAACATTATAGCTTTAATGGCTCATGAGATACAGCCAGTTGAAAGACAAACAGACCGCTTAGTGATAGGCTATTTTTTCCACCTCTGTGTACGGAACCCTAATAAGGAGCAGTGATCATATTTATTGTATCTAGATGTTGTGTGAATTAACCAGATACGTGTAGTAATAATTTCAGAGAGGGACAAAGAAGTGCAAACTATATAGCTGGTTGTGTTTTTGGAAATTTTATACCTGCTTATGGTGATATGGAACAAACCAGAGCAGATTTAGGCACAGAATAAAAAAATTTTGTATTATTAGTGTACATACAGTACATAAGTCCTATTCATGTCACTGAAGTGATCTACGATCTACGATCTTGTGGGACACATTTGTAACTTCCGGCGTGAGTAAAACAATCTATGACCCACCTCAAATCTTCAACAATATAATGCTATATATGTTACCCAGGGGGCAAACATTTTACTTTCCTTTGAAAGGGGAAGGTGTGAAGCGCTTTCTGCTAAGAAAAACAATTGAGAGAAATTCATTTATATTTTATATGTATGTGTTACGGTAAAAGTAGATATTGCGGTAAATGTACACATTTTTCGGTAAATGTGTACGTTTGGTTAATGTGCATCCAACTAACATTTACAATTTCAAAAAAGGGAAATGTACATTGAATGCACAATGACCATGTCGTTTTGGTAGATGTGATAAAAAGGGGAAAAAAATATAATCATTACATTCTCCCCCTCCCTTAAAAGATATCTAATACTCGCTAATGAACATAAATATATGCAAGAAGGAAAAGGGAGTAGAATCATTGGATTTACCGTTCCCCGTAAGATATCCAATACTTTGTAATGAACATTAAGTTATTCAAGAAGGAAAAAGGAATATGATACTTGGGATTACCCTTCCCCTTCTTGATTAACTTGATATGCGCGTTACAAAGTATTGAATAGATTCACCCTTTCCATTTTTGAAGAATATCCAATACTTTGTAACACGCATTTCAATTGATTCAGCTAATCCAATGACTATACTCCCTTCCCCTTTTTCACCCCAATATACATAAACAAATTGTACAGTACTGATAATTTGGATTATTTGTTGAACAGGTGTAGAGTTTCAAATAAGATTACCAGAAAAAAAGTATATGATTGAAAATGGAACATAGGCAATTTAAAAAAGGACAACGATGTAGATGTAGTTGATTTCTACATTGATAAAATATTCAAAAGTTGTTAAAATATTTCTCGTTCTTACTTCAAGGATCGTACTACAATCATAACACATTATGTAGCATGATTGAATTTTTTTCCAAAACATTGATGGAAAAACGTAATACCAGTTGTCATTTGAGACAAGTTTGTTTGGGTCACGTTACCAGAAATAAGGGGTGAACTGAAGACTTTTTATAATGGATGAAAGCATCAGTTGAATGAATGAGCTCTTATCCGGAATTTAGGAGTAGCTCCACGATTTTTAGAAGTTTTTATGAGATATGTTGCGGAAATTTTGGTAATTCAATTAATTTTGTTTTTTGAGTTTAAGTCGGTGAGTTTTATCAAGCCATTAGGCTCGTTCCATTTTTGTATGCATTGAATCAAATTATCGCCTAGACTAATTTAATATATTTCATTCTATCAGTGTGACCCTGAAGATTGATAAAAGGTGAATAAGAATTGTATGTACATAAAACTGAGTGCAAAAAAGGATGATATGAATAAAGTGCTTGTGTGCAATAAAAGACCAATAAATTATAGAAATAAACGTGTTCTTCAATTCACCACTGATGGTTTATTGTAGACAACCTAACATAAAGATAGCTACTAATATGCTTCCAATTTTCACAATTTCATGAAGCGATGAAAAAACGTTTGTATTTTCTGAAAAAAAGATTAGACATATGCACTGAAACATATTTATTAATAATCTGTTGGTAAGTCGCATTTGAAAAATTTCGTTAATGATAACAAAGTTTTCCATTCGTTTTATGACAACCATTTCATTTGTATAATTCTAAACTTTTATCATAGTAAAAAATTATTATTTTTTGCTTATAGCAAACACAATCACATAAGCAAATACTTGTTTTTGGAATTCACAATGAAAGTTCAGTTACTTTGAGATGTTTGATCACTTCTTACGCTCTGATTATTACAATTCTCATGATCGGGAGCTCGGTTTTCAGGTGACTGCTTGAAAAAGACGATACAGTTGGATTTTTCATTGTAAAAGTTAACAGGAATTGAGTGGAACAAATTAGAGTTCCACTCACTGCCCTTCTTTTTAATAATTCTCAAATAACGTTATTCGTGAATATTGTTGTGAGCACCGTTGTGTTTTATACAAAATTACCTGCATTGTTAATGGAGCAAGCTTTTTCAATTTTCTGTAGCTGCAATCCTAGACCAACCTTGTTGATTATAAGCCATGATTATAATCTTTTGTTCGCATTAGTCCACACCAATAGTGCGATGAGTGTCCCTTGGGATTTGGAAAATACGTAGTTGATTGCATAAACTCCCAGAGTATAGATACAGATTGATATTCTTATTACAGTTTCTTGGTTCCCTGTGCACTATTCAGTAGCGTCATATTCAACTTCAAATTATTGATCCGGTTTCTATTGCTTTAACTGCTACGTGATGAAGTTTCTACAAAATCACTAAGAGATTTATTTCTCTCTGATTATCGAAAAACAATCTACACAAGAGAGGAAAAGGAGTGAGATTGAAATCTATTGCTGTAGGACTATGGACAAGAGATGAAACAAACATTTGGCACTAAGTTTTGATGACCGTTTTGTCGAAACAACTCAAACTATTTGTCATGACAAAAAAGCTTCAAGCAAATGAAAGTAATTACTAATAGAAAAAATAATAGATGTTTACCGTGAAGTTTGGAGCATTTTGAAGCTTCAAAGTCCCAGCTTTCTCGAAGAAATCGCCACACGGTCCATATAACGTTAAACAAAGATGTTATTTGTGTTAAAAGTAATATACCTTGACTTGATTGAAAAATAACGGGTTGGAGAGTGTTTAAAGTATGTTATAAAGTATGGAGGTAAGCAATCACACTGTCTGTGGTTCAAGAGAGTCCAAACGTTGAATCATGTGAGTTCTATCCAAAACTTTTCTGCAAAGTGAGGATGAATCCGTGATATATACCAGGAACATTGCTGCTCGATTTCACCGACCATTTCCTAATGTTAAGTAATACCTAACTTTAGGATATTGTTGGTGGAATAGGGCATGTATCTGATTTTCCATTGTGTTTCATTTTGAGTATATAAGTCCTGACATACTTTGCTAAATAATCAAAAATTTGCTGTAAATGGTCTCAGATTTCAGATACTCAGCTTTATTTCACAATTATAAAAGATAAATTTCCAGATTATTGGTTAATTAATTCATTTGTTCAAAGTTCAACTAGATTGTTTGGAAGAATACATGACAATTTCAAATCTAATTTTTCATACTGACTCCAAAAAATTGATCTTAGGTTATCTACTTTCGATCGTTGTATTAGTTAGAAAATGTGAAAATTCGACAGCATTTTTCTTCAGTGGCCTAAATTTGGAACACATATTCAAGCAGAGATAGTTTCCGTACATTCTAAGTAATTAAGAACATTTCACGAAAATATTCGAATGTAGGCAAGCATTATATATTTAAAAACAACGGAAATTTTTACTCGTGAGTGGTTATAGCCTCCTTGAAGTTGGAGCTCCACTTCCAGTCGTACTATAAGCATATAACAAAGAAAATACACTCCATCAATTTTTCCGCATATTTCCTTATATTAAATCGACTAGCAACAAAACCACATTGCACATTTCTCTGTAAATATTTTTATTCAATCCTAAAATTGTGGTACTAATAAAATGTAATTATTGCAACCTTGCATACTTTTGAATGATGTATGATGTCCCATTGTGAATATTTGACTGAAACGTTATCATATTAAATATATAATGAAACTTAATGAATTTTGGTTATTATTCAATGCGAATTAGAATGTAAGTTCACGTTTTTTTTAATGCTTGAAAGGAATAATGCAACTCCCTAAATTTAACTTATATAATCCAAAACTTCGCGCCACTACGTATATTGTAGAAGGTCTAAAAAGATACGAACTGAGTGAGGAGGGAACATTGAAACAAAACTCTACCCTGGATGTCAAGGAATTGGAAATCCTGTGACATGCTGCAGAATAGTATGGAGCTGTTTCAAGAATTGATTTTGCATCGGTGATTGGTGTATTGGTAGGATGGAGAAAATATTGTATTTGCTAAAGAGATACAGCATATGGAAGGATACATATTGTTTCATCAGTACAGTCCTTAAGCCCACAGACTTTAACCATCTCCACCACTAACAAAAAGATTTCCCATTCAGATCAGCAAAATATGTAGACCACAACAAAAATAAGGATGTGTATGAAGTTCCATGTAGTTTTCAAAAACTAGCATAAATCAAACAAGTTGAGTTCAGATTCTCACAATACATCAGCCCAACATAAAATTCAAACTATTTTTTTATCAATTTTCGAGAAGTAGAAATTATAGCCATTATTTAAACCTCAAAATCTCGTACAAATAGAGAAGCAATAGAAATTGGAATACGTCCTAATTCTTCGAACAAAAAAGATGAAAGCCAACTATCACCAACAACAAGGAAACCTTCAGCTACCTAATGAACTTTTATCCCCAATCAACATTTCCCTTCCGCTTTCCCACCATAATATTTCTTCACTTATTTTTCCATAAATACGCGATCTCGTCTAAAAATAGGTCGAAAAAATGAGCAAATCATTCCTCTGTTTGCGGTTAATCTTGAAACCTCACATTCAAGGCATAAATAATAGAATTGTACCATTCCAACTGCCAAAAAAAAAAACAAGAAACTACTTGAAAACATTGGGTTCTTGTATGGTCAGTTCTGAATTAGCAACAATCTGTGTGTCGGTATATAGGTGAGACATTTATGCAATTGATTTTTCCCACGTATATTTGTATTAGGTGATTGTGTTCAAATCACAATCATAATATCATGGCAGGATATTTACAGAAACATGTGGAATATGTGTAGTTTCGTCACCAATCCAAAGTTTATAGGCTGTTAGTTGTAACAATTATAGCTTATGATTCAAAATTGATTCAAATCATTTACATACTTATTGCTTCAATGTTTATGAAAGTAACATCAAGAAGTTAAAAATATTTGAAAGTCATTTTTTGACTCGGAATATGGAAAATGATCAAATGGTAACATTTTCAAGAACCCAAACAAAAAAAAAAACAAGCTTCTAGCTAAACGTACATAACCAAATTTTTTTTGTGAAGAAAGTGTTATCTTATAACACAACCAATTTAATAAATTCAATTGAAATCTTGGGAAAGACGCTCTACCCAAAACAGTTACGAACATTTTCCGTTGATTAGTATATCCAAACTTAATGGTGGCACAAAGCAGTTTGAACTTTTTTTCTCAATATCATTCAAACATATTTCCGCTTTGTGAATATTTCTTGAACATAATTTTTTATAATTTTCAAATTGAGGAAAAGGGAACGTGATGAATGAAACAAGATGCTTTCTACAGCCAGGGATACGCCTAAGCTGGGTAATTATATTTGTGAAAATTTGTCAATATTTTCAAAATAATTCATAATTCAACGGATTTGTGTATAAAAGTGTCCTGTTAAATTATTTTATTATTAAAATTCGCTTTGAAATACAGGGTGATCGATTAATGTTTAAAGCTCAGTAATAATAGAGAATACCGACAAAAATTATTCATAAAAAGTGTACTTAAATAGCTTTACGGCTCATTTCAATTAAACAGTTACTATTTTCCATAACCTGGTCCAGTCAAAATTATGTTTTTTCAAATGGAGCAACCTATTTATTCTACTTGAAAGCTGAAATCAGTTTCAGCTCAACATTACAAAAATATGAGGCTGTAACCTTTTATTATAACCAATGTATTACAAACTTTTCACGACCGTTCAACGTCCTCTATAATCAGCTGGCTGTGAGAGACTCAAGTGATTTTGCGAATATTTATTAGATCAAATACAAAGTGAGTCAAAACAGAAGTACCCTATTTTCCAGGTAGTTTTATCATTGTTACCATTACCGTACTTTTATTTTTATCAAGCATTTTCCATACCTACAGTTATTTGTTTTTGAGATATTCTCATTGTTCTATGCAACGTAGTTATCGTTGTGACGTCATCAGATGTTAGTTTAGTGTTAAAGGTTCACCGAGAATTATAATTATGTGAAATAAGAAACAACACGCAAAAATATCATTTCGACCAAAATGAAGTACCTACGTCCTAATTACATAACATCCCTGGTAAACTATCAAATACCTAGTGGATACTTTGCAGAGGAAAATGAAAATAGCTCGACAACTGAAAACTTTGGGTATGGTGGATGGTTGATTGAAATAGAAGTGTGATAAAAGCTTTCTTCGGCAATGATATAAACTACAGCGTGATCCAATCAAAATTACTGATATACTAATGTTTTGATTCGCCATGTATTTGATTTGATGAATATTCACAAAATTATTCCTAGTTGTGAATTCCAATACTTATGTATTTACGAGGAAAAATACGAAAAACATTAATTGTGGACTGTAGTGATATTGGTTCTTTATTCCCAACGTAATAGTTTTAACAATGAATTATATCAATTCAGTATACCATAAAGCTTAAAACAACATTTTCTAAGTAAAAAACTGTAACATTAAATTGAAATGCTGCTCTGACGTTTTTTAATAATAATTTTTTCTTCTGTCAGCTGAACACGGAATAATTTTCGAATATTTAGCAAGTTAGCAATCAGCTTCAAAACAAAAATAAATATTTATGTACTTGGACTGGTTACAATTGGACAGTCTGTTCAGCACTTTCCAGCTTAGTCACTATCGGGTAGCGGGCAAATTTTTGTAAAATCACGTCTGATAGTTCCATTGGCGGTGTAAATATCACATACACGCGGGTACAACTTCGTGATGCGCCCGAGTCTCCAATTTAACGGCGGTACCTTTCGTCCTTCATGATAACTAATTCACCAATCTCTAACTTTCCGTCACTTGTCTGCCACTTAGTACGCTGCTGCAGATTAGAGATGTACTCTTTATACCATCTCGACCAGAAATGTTGGCGTAGCTGCTCCAAGCGCTGGTATCTTGACAACCTATTCTCTTGGAGATAACTAGGATTAGGAGAAGTCAAGTCAAGGAAAATTGATCTAGTGGATCCGTGGATAGTGGAGAAAGTGGGCAAGAGTTAAGGATTCCTTCTATTTAACAAAGTAACGTAATAAACTCTTCATATGTACAATGTGACATTTCTAAAACCCGTTTTCAATGGTGTTTTACGGACTTGACCCCAGCCTCCCAAAGACCTCCAAAATGAGGTGCGTACGCGGGACCAAAATTCCAACTAACACTTAGATCATTCACAAATTCACCAATTGAGCTTTCCTGTTTATTAAAAAAGGTCTGCAGTTCTGTGAGCTTGTGGTTATGGTCTCCACAAAACTGGAGCCATTGTCCGAATATAAATGTGACGGTTTTCCCCGCCTGCTTAAAAAGCGTTTCAAAGCTGGAAGAAACAATTCGGTTGAGAGGTCCGAAACAAGTTCTAAATAGATATCCTCACAGGAGAAGCTCACGAAAAGGCACACATAACCTTTCACGAGTTTAGCACCGCTACCTTTTTTATTTAGGATTATAAAAGGCCCGACATAATCAATACCGGTTAGCTGAAATGGGAAACCTGATAAAAATATATCCTTAGGCAGATCACCCATAATAGGTTGAATCAATTCAGTTTAAAATCTGTAACATCTCATGCAGTGGTGAACAACATATTTCGATAGGTTTCCACCAGCCATAACCCAATACTTTTGTATCACAGTGAATAGGGTCTGTTGGGGACCCGCATGAAGTAACAATTCATGCTCATATCCAATAATAAGTTCACCCAAATAATGTTTCCCAGATAATAACTTTGGTTGTTTTTTTTAAGGTGAATGTTTTCATAGCTGAGTGCACATGACTGGAAAGTCAAGAAAACATTGTTGTATTCTGTGTAAAAAATTTATATTTAAAATTGCAAAGCGCTTTTGGCTATTAAGCCATCTTCAGTGCCATACCTGCAAGTAAGCAATAATAGTTGGAAGATTAAAAAAAAATTAGTAAAGAATTACTTACTCGTCAGATATGATACAAGAAACCTGATTAAATGTCTACAGCACATTAACGTCACAATGTTAAAGTACATTAAATTTGAAATGTGAAATCCCTTCAGCATTTTCTGATTCAGAAGCCGTTAAAACCCCGAACTGCAGAATCTTTTGCTTACTACGACAATTATTTATGAACCTTAATACATAGGCCATACACCTTTGTGATCTGTTCAATTTTGAGAACCTTTCAAACGGGAAACTTTCAAGTTTCAAAAATAAAACTATACTCTTCAACTCAGGCAAGTCAACGTTCCCATTATCATTTTCATTGGGTGGCCACGATTCATTATCTTCCACTAACCAATGTGGACCATGCCACCATGAGATCGTGCTAGCAATGTCTGAACGACTTACGCCTCTACTGAGCAAATCTGCAGGATTTTCCGCAGACGGTACGTAACGCCATGCTGCGGCTTGGGTAAGTTCCTGTATTTCCACTATGCGATTACGAACGAATGGTTTCAATGAATTAGTGGATGTATTTATCCATCCTAAAATTATTTTAGAGTCCGTCCAGAACACTAAACCATCGAAATTTAATCTCAAAGACTTGTAACTTTTTTACTGATTTTGCAAACATGCGCTGCGCAAAACTCTAAACATGGAATGGTAAAAGTCTTTATCGGTGCGACTTTTGATTTGACATTAGCAAATGAGAATACTTCTTGCCCGCTTCGGTCTCCGATGAAACATAAACGCACGCACCAAAAGCGGCCTCACTCGCGTCTGAGAATGCATGCAGCTCCACTGAATTTGCACAAACTACGTGACGCTCTATTCTTATATTATTCAAAAAATTCAAATCAGATATGAATCTATAGCATTACCTTTGCTGGAATCACACATGGACTCAACAGAGGATCGAA